>QNTS01009566.1:34877-66678 GCA_003317085.1 Hucho hucho
ATAATCTGGTCAGGTAGTAGTAGTAGTAGACCCTGTTAGATAAGAGGGATGAGGTAATAATCTGGTCAGGTAGTAGTAGTAGTAGACCCTGTTAGATAAGAGGGATGAGGTAATAATCTGGTCAGGTAGTAGTAGTAGTAGACCCTGTTAGATAAGGGGGATGAGGTAATAATCTGGTCAGGTAGTAGTAGACCCTGTTAGATAAGGGGGATGAGGCAATAATCTGAAACTTCACAATTCATTCTGTGCATACAGCATAAACTGCATCATACAGGCAACGGCCATAATTACAGGCTTACTAACTGGTCCTGTATGGCTCCGTTGGTAGAGCATGGCTCGTGCAAAGCCGAGGATCGTGGGTTTGATTCCCGCTGGGGTCACAGTCGCTCCGGATAAAAGTGTCTGCATATATAGCATATAAAAGAACAGTTCTCAGTATGACCTCGTAGTGACCTCTATGGTTGCATATACTCCTCTGCTGATGTTGTAGAAGTAAGTCATTTTCTATAGCTCTGCCTCACACCAAAACAATATGTACTGTATCAACACTCATTACCTGTCTTGAACAATGTCATACACAAGCAATGGAATAATTATACATCTGAGAAAGCATATTGATGACCTTGTAGGTTCTTCATTACGTAGCCTGCTGTTGTGTATAACTCACTATTTCTGCCTCACCCCCCCGCTCCCCTCCCTTCCACCTCTCCCCCCTCTAGCTCTCCTCCTTGTCCTCCCCCTCTAGTCAAGTGTGGGGTGCGCCCACTAGGGGCACCGAGTTAGGGGTTGGCAGGGGAGGCCTGCAAAAATGTTCTCTGCACCCCAATGACAAAATGTGTAGAATTGCAGGAAATAAGGTTTAAACCTACAAAATGTTCTCTCCGCCAACAAGAGGAGTGTGAACAGTTTGTGTCGTGCTTGTGCCCAAAGATGTGGCGGGCAGGGGATCCCCCAATGCTGGAAGGGGGGCCTGAGTGTGAACAGTTTGGGAACCTCTAGTCTATACAGGATGGTCTAGTAACTAACAGTCACTACTCTCTCTCCTCTCTACCCCAGTAGTCTATACAGGATGGTCTACTAACAGTCACCTCTCCCTCCTCTAGCCCCAGTGCTCTGGAGGATGATGAGGAGGATGAAGGTCACACAGTGGTGGCCACGGCCCGGGGGATCTTCAACTGTAACGGCGGGGTGCTGAGCTCCATCGAGACGGGAGTCAGCATCATCATCCCCCAGCGAGCCATCCCAGACGGCGTAGAACAGGAGATCTACTTCAAGGTCTGCCGGGACAACAGCATCCTGCCCCCCCTGGACAAGGAGAAAGGTATTTCTAGTACTGTGACCTTTGGGTTTTATACCTTCATGTCTTCTTAATCATGATGCCCAGTGGATAGTATATCTTACGTTTGTTTCTCTAGTAGTAGTGTTGGCAACTGAGAACCCTGGAGATAGAGGTGGACCAGGGGATAGAACCTCTAACTTCCATCCCTTTCCGCCTTTGTCAAGATCTTTAAATATGCAGAGCGGAATATAAAAATGTGTCATTCTTGCCTCTGTCTATTCCATCCAGGAGAGACCCTGCTCAGCCCTCTGGTGATGTGTGGGCCTCACGGTCTCAAGTTCCTGAAGCCGGTGGAGCTGCGTCTACCTCACTGTGCGTCTATGACCCCTGATGGTTGGTCTTTTGCTCTAAAATCCTCCGACTCCTCGTCGGGTACGCTGTCCTCTATCTGTCCTTTTGGGGTGTTGGGTCAGGGCTTCAGGTGGCTTGTGTGATTGGTTGGGGGTTGGGTCAGGGCTTGTGTGATTGGTTGGGGGTTGGGTCGGGGCTTGTGTGATTGAGGAGGGGTCGCCATAGAGTTGGATAGAGGGTACATTTGATAGGGTGTCACTGGGGAGCAGGGTTGGGGTCAGTTCCAGTAAAGTAAATGGAAATTCCAAGTCAATAATATCTAGATTTTTAAATGAATTGATTTCTCAATACACAGAATGAAGAGCTCTTAAATTAAAAAAAAAAAAAGTACATAATTTTTTTAAATAAATAAAATCACTTCCTCACTTGTATAAATTGAAATTGAATTGACCCCTGCCAAGGAGAGATCTGGCTAGTTCATCATCAATCTTTTAAATAATCTCATCTACTGGTTCTAGTGGGCATCTCCTGGTTCCCATGTTCTAGTCATTCCATTTGTCACAACATTATGGGGTTTTGTACCATTCAGTATTCAACTACTTCGTTATTTCCGACAGTAGTTACAATGTGAGGAATTATGAAATATCTTCTTTTTGTTTGTTTTTTTTCCAGACCAAACATATTGCTAATCCATTTTAATGCTTTAAAGTTTGTCAGAAGCTGAATATGTACACAGTACTACAGATGAGAAAAATGTCAAAATATTTTAAGTAAGTAGTTCTGAAGTATGAAGCTATCGATGGTTTATGTACAGCATCTAAATATATATTTCTCACAAACAACATACTATGACTGATGATTTTGTGTAAATGCTCAGCATATGCTGTTTTTTTTACAGCCTGTAGGTCACTCTTAACATAACACTGGGCCTTCAAAACTAATGTAAAGAACCACACACTAAGAAAGACAAATGACTAACCCGACCGACCGATAACTGTTCTTATTTCTCTAAATCCTCCAGGTGACCCCAAGACATGGCAGAACAAGTCTCTTCCAGGAGACCCCAACTACCTGGTGGGAGCCAACTGTGTGTCTGTGCTCATCGATCACTTCTGAACATAGAGGGAGACAGCTGGCCTGTTACTGAATGTGTTAGATCAGGGGACAGCCACAGACTTAAACGTTACCCCTACTCTCCTGCTGCTGTGACCCCTTCTCCCTGTTGTCTCCCTCCCAGGCAGCAGGAGGCAGCACTGCTTGACTTGATGAAGTACGAACTTGATTCTTGAATATATTCTTATGTTCTTGAACTTGAATATTCGAACATTGATAAGTTGTTTATGGTGACCGCCCCCCCCAAAAGTAGGAGTCCCAGTGAAGTGGGAGGAGTCTCAACACAGAATCCTATCCCAGTGCTGTGCTCACTTTTTCCCGCCCACCCTTTTTTTTGTTGTTGGTGCTTTAACTAAAGGCTTGCAAAAAAATCTAAACTGTTAAAAAAACTAAAATATATAATAAAAATGGAACTGTTGTTGGAATGCATGACCAGTGCCACAGACTGACTGAATAATAATCTAATTAAGATTTTTTCAAAAATTTTAGCAAGTTGCAAGACAGAGGAACATAAAAAAACAAGAGGATAATTTTTTTAATTGAATATTGCAACGGAAATTTTACAACTTACTGTATGCACTCACAAACAGAAAAGTTGGTATATTTAAAAAAAACGTTTTTGTTTGTGAGGTTGTTTGTGGTCATGCGTTTCGCTCTGGAAGGATATCTGAGGACTTTGGAAATGCAGCGGAGCCTGACTCAAGGGTTATGAAGGAACCTTGGTACTGTAGGCATCGTTTATGAAGATATATTTAAAAAAAAAAACACACAATACCTTTTTGAAGGTAATACTGAAGACTGAAGGTAATGTATTGGCATTGGGATGTCCGCGTTTGATTGGTCTGACCATGTTTAGAAGAACTACTGAATGTTTTACCATAGATAAATAAAAATTGTCACTGACTTGATTCGACAAACTCCTGCAGCTGTCTAGAGATCTATGCATGTGCTTCGACTCAGGTCCGGAAGCCTGCTTACTACTAAGTTCAAACACATGAAAAGTCCCATCTTACACTGCAAGCAGTGATGCCTTATCTGCATATTAACTAAAAACATCAGATCTTTACGTTTTAGTGATTAAAAAAATTATGGAAGAAGTAATAAAAATAAAAAATGTAACAAAAGAAATTGAATTTCACTGCATTTTCAACCCATTATAAAATCAGTGAACTTGGATTAAGCATACAATAATATTTGAGGCTGATGAAGAGGTCATTCTTTTCTTTTCCTGCTATGCATATTGAAGTTTCAGAGGAAATCCTACAAACGAAGAATTAAATTGTGGCTGTATATAATGCTAGCATATGGCCTTGGTTCGCTTTAAATTAACTTTTGTACATCTTTGTTATTTTGTATAAAAGAGGTAAAAAAAAATATGTTTATAAAAAAAAAAAAAGAAAAGTGTGATTTCATTGGTTATGTTTGTATTCTGGTTATACTTACCCTGAGCCTTGGAACTGACCTAAGCTGTAATAAAATACAACTTTTCTACCAACATACACACACACACACACATCACTAGTATTTAAAGGCATTTTTAAAAGTCAAATAACTTTTTATTCTTATTTACAAAAATAGAAAAAGTGCTCGGTTTAAATCATTTTAAAAGCTCTGTACTTGAGGGGAGCTGCTTTAAGGAGCGGTCCCTCTCCATTTGTGATACTGGAAGCTCCGTTCTATTGAAATGTATTTTTGGACTAACGAGACGATTTATTACGGCACATCCGTACTATTTTCGTTTGATATGATAACACTGCTTCAATCTGACACTACTTTCTTTTTTCCAGTGTGGTTGCAATTTAGTTTTATTTATTTACAATGCTTCCCCACCCCTTTGCAACACATTTCTAAGTATACCACTGTATTAATAAAATCATTTTTAAAGTAGTGCTTGGTTTGAGACTTCAATCCTGGTAAGATAATACATTATTGAGTATTATTGAGGGGCGTTTGATTAAGCTGAACCGCAGTGCACCGGGCTATCGCCCGTGACATGAACGGGAAAAAGAGGTGAGGGAGGAGCGCTCTTTTCAAATGGAACAGTAATCTGCGCTGCTCGGTCATGTTGTCAACAAGGCAGCATGATGCATCGTCCAGAAACATACATTTTCCATTAAATACAAAGTTTTAGAACACCTACTCATTCAACGTTTTTTTGTTGTTTTTTTAAACTATTTTCTACATTGTAATAACACATATGGAATCACGTAGTAACTAAAAAAGTGTAAAACAAATACATCTATTTTAAATTTGAGATTCTTCAAATAGCCACCCTTTGCCTTGATGACAGCTTTGCACACTTTGCATTCTCTCAACCAGCTTCACCTGGAATGCTTTTCCAACAGTCTTGAAGGAGTTCCTACATATGCTGAGCACTTGTTGGCTGCTTTTCCTTCACTCTGTGGTCCGACTCATCCCAAACCATCTCTATTGGGTTGAGGTTGGGGGATTGCGGAGGCCAAGTTATCTGATGCAGCACTCCATCACTCTCCTTCTTGGTCAAATAGCCCTTACACAGGCTGGAGGTGTGTTGGGTCATTGTCCTGTTGAAAAACAAATGATAGTCCGACTAAGCGCAAACCAGATGGGATGGCGTATCACTGCAGAATGCTGTGGTAGCCATGCTGGTTAAGTGTGTCTTGAATTCTAAATAAATCACTGCCACCACACCATAACACCTCCTCCTCCATACTTTACGGTGGGAAATACACATGCGGAGATCATCCGTTCACCCACACCGCTTCTCACAAAGAAAATCTCCAATTTGGACTCCAGACCAAAGGACAAAATGTCCACCGGTCTAATGTCCATCGCTTGTGCTTCTTGGCCCAAACAAGTCTCTTTTTCTTATTGGTGTCCTTTAGTATTGGTTTCTTTGCAGCAATTCAACCATGAAGGCCTGATTCACACACACTCCTCTGAAAAGTTCATGTTGAGATGTGTCTGTTACTCGTATCCTCTGCAGCGGAGGTAACTCTGGGTCTTCCTTTCCCATGGGGGTCTTCATGAGAGCCAGTTTCATCACAGCGCTTGATGGTTTTTGCGACTGCACTTGAAGAAACTTTCAAAGTTCTTGACATTTTCCGTATTGACTGACCTTCATGTCTTAAAGTAATGATGGACTGTCGGTTTCTCTTTGCTTATTTGAGCTGTTCTTGCCATAATATGGATAGGGCTATCTTCTGTATACCACCCCTACCTTGTCACAACACAACTGATTGGCTCAAACGCATTAAGAAGGAAAGAAATTCCACAAATTAACAAGGTACACCTGTTAATTGAAATGCATTCCAGGTGACTACCTCATGAAGCTGGTTGAGAGAATGCCAAAAGTGTGCAAAGCTGTTATCAAGGCAAAGGGTGGCTATTTGAAGAATGTCAAATTTTAAATCTATTTTGATTTGTTTAACACTTTTTTGGTTACTACATGATTCCATATCTGTTATTTCATAGTTGAATGAGTAGGTGTTCTAAAAGTCTTGACCGGTAGTGTATATGTTTGAAAATGCAAACTACTTTTCACTGGGAAAAGCATTAGATCAAAAGCGATCACAAAAACAAACAAAAAAATCTATTGAATGTAAAAACACAGAATCCTACGTATTACTCCACCTACGTAACGGGACACAACCCGGTTCCAAAACAAATTCAATCAACGTCAAAAGATGAATGCAAAACCTGGTTCACCCAATCAAATCCCCTCACTGATCTGGCAGTAGGTGTGTCTTGCTTAAAGGGCCATTCAACCACTTTTCAACTGCATTTTCATTATCTCCAACACAATACCAGTTTCTACATAAGTGAAAACGACGTATTCCTACATTTTGTAGAAAACAATTCAAGTTAAAAGGTTATACCCGATGAGATCAAAAGATGATTTTCAAACACAGTTTGGCGTTGACCTGGGTAGCAAGAAAACACTGGCTAGAAACTTGTTTCAGTTTTTAATCACTGATGTCAGTAACCAGGTTTCCATACTTTTTATGCAAGTAAAGTAAAAAAAAATTGACAGGCCTGATGGAAAACATTTGTAAACTTTCCAAAATACGCTAGACAGAAATACCTTATTTACATAGGTATTCAGACCCTTTGCTATGAGACTCAAAATTGAGCTCATATGCATCCTGTTTCCATTTATCATCCTTACAACTTTATTGGAGTCCACCTGTGGTAAATTCAATTGATTGGACATGATTTGGAAAGGCACACACCTGTCTAGATAAGGTCCCACAGTTGACAGTGCGTGTCAGAGCAAAAACCAAGCCATGATGTCGAAGGAATTGTCCATAGAGCTCCGAGACAGGATTATGTCGAGGCACAGATCTGGGGAAGGGTACCAAAACATTTCTGCAGCATTGAAGGTCCCCAAGAACACAGTGGCCTCCATCATTCTGACATGGAAGAAGTTTGGAACCACCAAGACTTCCTAGAGCTGTCCGCCCGGCCAAACTAAGCAATCGGGGGAGAAGGGTCTTGACAGAGGTCACTCTGACAGAGCTCCAGAGTTCATCTGTGGAGATGGGAGAGCCTTCCAGAAGGACAACTATCTCTGCAGCACTCCACCAATCAGGCCTTTATGGTAGAGTGACCAAACGGAAGCCACTTCAGTAAAAGGCACATGACAGCCCGCTTGGAGTTTGCCAAAAAGCACCTAAAGACTCTCAGACCATGAGAAACAAGATTACTGGTCTGATGAAACCAAGATTGCACTCTTTGGCCTGAATGCCAAGCGTCACATCTTGAGGAAACCTGGCGCCATTCCTACGGTGAAGCACGGTGGTGGCAGCATCATGCTATGGGGATGTTTTTCAGCGGCAGGGACTGGGAGACTAGTCAGGATCGAGGCAAAGATGAACGGAGCAAAGTACTGAGAGATCCTTGATGAAAACCTGCTCCAGAGCGCTCAGGGCCTCAGACTGGGAACTTAGATTCGTTGTCCTGTTGGAAGGTGAACCTAAGCACACTGCCAAGACAAAGCAGGAGTGGCTTCAGGACAAGTCTCTGAATGTCCTTGAGTGGCCCAGCCAGAGCCCTGACTTGAACCCGATCGAACATCTCTGGAGAGACCTGAAAATAGCTGTGCAGCATCGCTCCCCATTCAACTTGACAGAGCTTGAGAGGATCTGCAGAGAAGAATGGGAGAAACTCCCCAAATACAGGCGTGCTGCAAGAAGGTCCTTAAACAAAGTATTGAGTAAAGGGTCTGAATACTTATTTAAATAATGATTTCATTTTTTTTAATATATATATATATATATAAGCAAAAATGTATAAAAACAGTTTTTGCATTGTCATTATGGGGTATTGTGTGTAGATTGGGGGGGGGGGGAACGATTTAAGCAATTTTAGAATAAGGCTGTAACCTAACAAAATGTGGAAAAAGTCAAGGGGTCTGAATACTTCCCGAAGGCAATGTATTTCAAAACCATAAACACTTTAAAACAATCTAGCAAGCACTACACATTTTCTTCAGGAAATCCACTTTTCTAGTTACGAAACTCCTCTTACACCGTTCAAGCTAGAAACGGCGTTCAAACTTTAAAGCGTGTAGACTAGTCTGGATTGAGCTGTTTCTATAAAACTTTGATATCTTTTTAAACGATTCAACTTTGTCCTCCACTTTCATGGGATTCCCTCAGCATTCTAAAGGGCCCATTATGACATCACTTCCTACATCCATCCACTTTCATGGGATTCCCTCAGCATTCTAAAGGGCCAATTATGACATCACTTCCTACATCCATCCACTTTCAGATGGGTCGTGGCTGGGTCTTCCAGCATGACAACGACCTGAAACACACAGCCAGGGCAACTAAGGAGTGGCTCCGTAAGAAGCATCTCAAGGTCCTGGAGTGGCCTAGCCAGTCTCCAGACCTGAACCCAATAGAAAATCTTTGGAGGGAGCTGAAAGTCCGTATTGCCCAGCGACAGCCCCGAAACCTGAAGGATCTGGAGAAGGTCTGTATGGAGGAGTGGGCCAAAATCCCTGCTGCAGTGTGTGCAAACCTGGTCAAGAACTACAGGAAACGTATGATCTCTGTAATTGCAAACAAAGGTTTCTGTACCAAATATTAAGTTCTGCTTTTCTGATGTATCAAGTACTTATGTCATGCAATAAAATGCAAATTAATTACTTAAAAATCATACAATGTGATTTTCTGGATTTTTGTTTTAGATTCCGTCACTCACAGTTGAAGAGTACCAATGATAAAAAATTACAGACTTCTACATGCTTTGTAAGTGGGAAAACCTTCAAAATCGGCAGTGTATCAAATACTTGTTCTCCCCACTGTAGGTATAGGATGATCTGGCAGCATTAAATCTTTCCTCACAAGGACCAGTTCAAATAGGCCAGGTCAAGAGGGGATGTTAATCATTTGATAATAATAATTCAATGTGTTTTTTTTTTATTTAATTACAGCTGCATAGCTAATGTTATTTCTTTGTGTACAAACACTTTTTCATATCTATATTGTAAACGCACCGGATTGTAAGTGTTGTATATTTTGGTTTGGTCCATCGCGGGTTATCTGTATTTACGTACCCTCTTATTGTTCTCTTTTGCCTGACCTTCAACTAGCAAGGTATGTTGTCCTTGGCTCCGCAATTTGTCAATATAAAACCGTGGTAATGTCACACAAGGTGCTGTTATGCAACCATAAGTTTTGTTACAATGTGGACAATATAAAGATTTCTGTTAACAAGTTTCACCGAGCTCGCCAACTAGGGTACCTATTGTAACTTGTGAGTACCTGGGACAGTGTTTGAGTGAGTTTCCATGTGCTCACACAGGTGCCCGAGAGCTGTAACGGTACCAAGGGCTAACATATTGTTTGTTGTCACTTCGTGTGCAGGTATGTCTTTTATTTTGTCCGAATTATGTTCTATATCATTTTATTTGTATTGTATGGTGCTGTCGTGCACTGAATGTGTGAACGCAGTGTCGTGGAAAAAATGATCTTCAAATTATGACACTCATACAAGAAACTTGTGAATTCAATAATACCTTTAATTAAGCACAATTAAAGGGAGCTGCCCTAGGAAACAGCTGACTCTGTGTCTCAGAGCACAGCCTTTATAGTATTCTCCCTATATTCCCTACACAGACCCCTCCCCAAGCTTTACAGCTTCCCATATGTCCTGTTTCAATAGGGGACTTTGTTATATTGCCTTCTGGCATCCTGCTTTTCCTCAGAAGCCTTTAATCAGTTCCAAATGGCCTTCCTGCTGACCTCCTGTTTCTTTCATGTCCATTTGTTCAACTAAGCTTAGCCATTTTCCCATACATTATGTATGTCTTACTGTCTTACCCCTTCAAAGTAATCAATCAGAACACTGAAAATGTAATAATTGTAATGAGTTAATCTCCCACAACTATCCAAGTTAAGCTTGTTTTAGCACTTAAGCCTCATTATCAATACTATCATGTTGTCTGCTATCACATAGTACATTAATTAAATTAATCAATGTGTCTTAGCCATGTTTTCACCACCACAGCAGCACCTGTTACTTCTTTTTGGTTCGCACTCTTTTGCCTGACCTTCAACTAGCGAGGTGCCCGAGACCTGTAACAGTACCAAGGGCTAACATATTGTGTGTTGTCACTCCGTGTGCAGGGCAAATAAAGAGAATCCAACCAGCAGACCTCCAGTTGTGGCAGTGTCCTCAATAAATTACACAACGCAGAACGAACCACGCTACAACTCTACACAAGATTAAACCAATCATGAAAGAGCATCATTAGGTTAATATGAATGAGAAAAACTATTGGACAAATGCAAGATTTCTTTTTCAGGGAAAGTATATTTTAGGCAGTTTGTTTTCTCATGCATCCCTATAACCAGAGTATAGACAAACACTGTTGTTCACATCTTCATTACATTATGAGGGCAGTTGTTTGTCATGACATCAGCTTGAGTAAAATGTTTTCAACTTATTCCACGACCACAAAAAGACTTTTAAAGTGCTAAAGCAAGCCCCACAACTTTACTTGTAAAAGTTACCATCTAGTTAGGTGTGCTTGCTGAAGGCAAAGCACAACTCTACATGTCTTATAATTATTCTGCCCACTCTAGCGCTTAAACAATTTAAGCTATAAACATGAAAACAACTTCCAAATGTGCAGACTGCCCTAGCTTAGATTGCTTGAGAAAAGCCTTTTGATAGCATTTATACTTTTTGAACTATAGCAATATTTAAATGAGCTCCGCATGCATTTCAATGGGGAAAGGGCCATAGATTCTTTTCACCATATAAGTCTAATTCTAGATCTCCTCTTACACCGCTTAAAGTGAAAATGACAGCGTTTTAGCAACATGATATCTTATTAAAATCTGTTCGTAGATCCCCCCCTGGAGTCAGCTTTCTATCACCCACGTGGGTATATGTGGGTAAACAGTGCCTACGGAAAGTATTCAGACCCCTTCCCTTTTCCCACATTTTGTTACATTACAGGCTTATTCTAAAATGGATTTTTATTTATTTATTTACAAATCCATCTACACACAATAGCCCATAATGACAAAGCAAAATACATTTTTGAAATTTTGCAAATGTATTACAAATAAAAAAAAAACTGAAATACCTTATTTCCGTCAGTATTCAGACCCTTTGCTATGACACTCGAAATTGAGCTCAGGTGCATCCTGTTTCCATTGATCATCCTTGAGATGTTTCTTCAACTCGATTGGAGTCCACCTGTGGTAAATTCAATTGATTGGATATGATTTGCAAAGGCACACACCTGTCTATATAAGGTCCCACAGTTGACAGTGCATGTCCGAGCAAAAACCAAGCCACGATTTCGAAGGAATTGTCCTTAGAGCTCCGAGACAGGATTGGTGACCAAGAACCCAATGGTCACTCTGACAGAGCTCCAGAGTTCCTCTGTGGGAATGGGAGAACCTTCCAGTAGGACAACCATCTCTGCAGCACTCCACCAATCAGGCCTATATGGTAGTGGCCAGCGTTTGAGGATCTGCAGAGAAGAATGGGAGAAACTCCACAAATACAGGTGTTCAAAGCTTGTAGCGTCATACCCAAGAAGACTCAAGGCTGTAATCGCTGCCAAAGGTGCTTCAACAAAGTACTGAGTAAAGGGTCTGAATACTTATGTAAATGTTTTATACATTTATACATTTACAATTAAAACTAAAAACCTGTTTTTGCTTTGTCATTGTGGGGTATTGTGTGTAGGTTGAGGGGGGAAAAAACAATTTAATTAACTTTAGAATAAGTCTGTAAAGTAACAAAATGTGGAAAAAGTCAAGGGGTCTGAATACTTTCCGAATGTACTGTATGCTCCTGAAATCCAATGACGGTTGAGGCGGGACTTGCAGCGCATCAAGGGTCAAAAATAGAACCAAGTTTTATTTTAGCACCTGGCTACTCAGATGCTCGTTGACACGCGCAAGCAGTTTGGATGAAATTGAATAAAAAATTTATTTTGCAACACTCGCTCACGTAACACGAGCAATGTGGTCAGCATGTTACTCTACGTGATGGAATTTTGAGTCACATAGAATCTACTGAACAAAAATATACAACGCAACATGGCAAGTGTTTGTCCCATGTTTCATGAGCTGAAATAAAAGATCCCAGAAATTTTCCATAGGCACAAAAAAGCTTATTTCTCTCAAATGTTGTGCACACATTTGTTTACATCCCTGTTAGTGAGCATTTCACCTTTGCCATGATAATCCATCCCCCTGACAGGTGTGGCATATCAACAAGCTGATTAAACAGCATGATCATTACAGAGATGCACCTTGTGCTGGGCACAATAAAAGGTCCCTCTAAAATGTGCAGGTTTGTCACACAACACAATGCCACAGATGTCTCAAGTTTTGAGGGAGCGTCCAATTAGCATGCGGACTGCAGGAATGTCCACCAGAGCTGTTGCCAGAGAATTGCATGTTAATTTCTCTACCATAAGCCGCTTCCAAATTTGTTTTAGAGAACTAGGCAGTACGTCCAACCGGCCTCACAACCGCTCGCCCACAGGCGTTGTGTGGGCGAGCGGTGAACAGAGTGCCCCATGGTGGTGGTGGGGTTATGGTATGGGCAGGCATAAGCTATGAACACACTTGAATTTTATTGAATCCAGGCTGTATCCCAACCGGACGAGATTGGGAGTCCCAAAGGGCGTCGCACAATTGGCCCAGCGTTTGGCCGGGGTAGGCCGTCATTGTAAATGAGAATTTGTTCTTAACTGACTTGCCTAGTTAAATAAAAGGTTCAATAAATGCAAATAAAATAATGCAAGGATCTGTACACAAATCCTGGAAGCTGAAAATGGGACAACTTTCTACTCGGCCAAAATCAACAGCCTGATCAACTCTATGCAAAGGAGATGTGTTGCATTGCATGAGGCAAATGGTGGTCACACCAGATACGGACTTTTGTTTTTTTATCCACGCCCCTATGGTTTTTTTTATTAAAAAGGGTATCGGTGACCAACAGATGCATATCTGTATTCTCAGTCATGTGAAATATATAGATTAGGGACACATTTTCAACCTGGGCAAGTCAGTTAAGAACAAATTCTTATTTACAATAACTGCCAAACCCGGACAACGCTGGGCCAATTGTATTCCACCCTATGGGACTCCCAATCACTAATTAATTTATTTCAATTGACTGATTTCCTTATATAAACTGTAACTCTGTAAAATATTTGAAATTGGTTCATGTTGCGTTTATATTAAATGTTCAGTATATATATATTTTTTAAACCTCTTATAAAGTTGGTTTTGTAGCATAAACTGGGAATTTGATATTTCTGACTGATATAATGATGTGTCTTCTTTGCAAAATAGTGAAAAAAGCTATCAGTGCCATTTAAAGCTATCAGCTACCACTACTGAACCACAAATATGAAACACAACCACAAAACTACTGACCACAACCAAACAACTACTGACCACAACCAAACAACTACTGACCACACAACTACTGACCACAACCAAACAACTATTGACCACAATTACAGACCACAGCCAAACAACTATTTGACCACAACCAAACAACTATTTGACCACAACCAAACAACTATTGACCACAGCCAAACAACTATTGACCACAGCCAAACAACTATTGACCACAACCAAACAACTACTGACCACAACTATTGACCACAACCAAACAACTATTGACCACAACTACAGACCACAGCCAAACAACTACTGAAGCACACAACTACTGACCACAACCAAACTACTGACCACACAACTATATTGAACCACAACTACTGCCCTGCACTATAAATTAGAACAACTAAATGTGCACAAACTAGCATATAATACCCACCAACAATAATTGTAACTGTTGAGCTGTAAAAGCTAGAGACACCAAATCAACATTCACATGTTCAGGCTATTCCATCAACCAATCAAATCTTTTCATCTACCTACTTTTTCCAACTATAAACCAGTCATCATCAATTACTACTGCAGTCACTACCACTATTATAACTTATTTCAAAACCATAAATACTTTCAAAAAAAGCACATCACATTTTCTTCAGGAAATTGACTTTTCTAGTTTTTTTTATTATTCTATTCTGCCCGCTCTAGAGCTTAAACGATTTACGCCATTAAAAAAAACGAAACCAACTTCCAAATGTTCAGACTGCCCCCAACTTCGACTGCTTGAGAAAATATTGATAGCATTTAAAGACTTGTATACGGGGAAAGTTTGGAAATGTTAGCAAGGATCTCGTACACCGTTTGAGCTATCAACACCAAACCCAACGTTGAGATGTTCAAACTGGCCAAACTTAGTATCAAATATTCTTTGACAATCAATCTATGTATACTTTTTTGAACTATAACCATTTTAAGTAAGCATAAATTAACATGGGTTTGAATATAGGAATACAGTGGTTGCTATTTTTTTATAACATTCTGATTTTATAATTTAATTTCCCTGGCGTTTATCGAGTTGTATATCTCTTCGGTGAGTGGTACGTATGTTTTCTTAGCCGGATCTTGGAAGTACAGAGGATCTTGGACAGCAGCGGGGTCGAAGCCGTCTTCCACCAACGCCACTTTCTTCATCTTAAACGTCCCCGTCGTCTCAAAGGACCTCTAGAAACCGTTATTTTAAGAGTATAAATAAGAATGTATTTAAGAGTATTTGAAGAGTATATATAAAATACATAAGTATATTTTAAAGAGCTTTGAGTATACTTCAAGACAACAGATCTTTCAACGTGGATGACAGAGGTGTTGCAAAAAAACAATTCAACAGTTGTCGATTATTGAAAGACATTGATAGTTACACTGATTAAATCATGATAACAAAACGGATACAAAGATCACTTTAAATATATATATATATTTTTAAATCAACAGTAGTAAGCACCTGTATTCTAATGAAGCGCGGTCTTGCGTAAGCAGGAAGGTTGTCGGCTACTCGGCTAAAGGTGTTGGCTCCGTCAAACAGTTTCCCTTCTTCTAACTTCACAGTGGCCATTCCAATCCTTCCCTCATGACCTGGAAAGAGATGCTATTAAACTCATAAAAACTGCTGGGGAAAAAAAAGGTTGTTGGGAGTAAGTCTATTGTATGTGTATAGATGAGAAGTCTATGGTCTTTCATTTATGGTCTCCTACTACCGAATAGCTAACTTATCTAGAGCCAAATCTACTGTACAAAATGAATACCAACCTTATAAACCACTAGAATTTTCATCAAGATTCTGGGTTAAACTTGGAACATTGTTATACTCAGAAGTGTAGTATCTGAGGAGTGATAGAGACTGGTTTTTACATCAGAAGTGAATGGTTATCTGTAGGAGCCCGATGGCTTTGGAATGTGCTGGGTGGACGCGAGGCAGTCACAGGATTGCTATAGGGGATACGGGTGGAGATCTTTGGATTAGGCATCAAGGGGGTTGAGGTCAGGTCAGGTCACCTTAAGGGAGGAGGAACGGTTTATTACCCCATCACTTCGTCTTCCTGTCAAACCATAACAGATGTAAAGGTTAGAGAGGGAGGAGGAGTGCATCTCAACTGGAGTATATTTACGTGTGTTGGTGGAAACATGTTGTCTGATGCAGCTGTATTGATCCTTTGGGAAGAATTAAACTTGGTTAAGTTTTCATAGTGTCTGTTGATTTTTTTTTTTTACTCTTGAGAATTAGAACCCAAGGAAACACACTTCTTAGAGTAACCTATAATACCGTGAGTAATAACAGTTACTACTAAGTTCTAGGTTAACACAACCTAAACGTGACCATATGATATTATTTACCTTCAACTTTCACGCCATATACATTAGCCCTCCTCGATGCAGTCCACCATTATGAAGATATCTTCCACTTCAGTTGGAGTAACATTCTCTCCTTTCCACCTTAAATAAGATTTCCATGTTATCCACCCCCCAAGAGATGTTTAGGGACTTCCAAGCAATGTTTGGCAGCCCCCGAGTAATGTGTAATTCAAAACCTGAGTGACATACTGTGTAGGGTTGCAAAATTATGGTCACTTTACAAAATTCCCAGAACTCCTGGTTGTAGGATTCCGGATTTCCTGCTTATTCCCTCCTGATTTTCCATCCGGGATTTCTGTAAAACCTGGGGTTTTGTAGCCTTATGTACTGCCTACCTGAAAGTGTCACCAACTCGATCCTGAAACTGTACAAAGTTTTCTTCGTCCAACCTCAGCAGGTCTCCCGTGTTGAAGTACAGGTCTCCTTTCTGCAAGACGTCTCTCAGCCTCTTCTTCTCTGTATGTTGTTGGTGGCTTCCAGCATACCCAACAAAGGGAGACATTGTGGTTATCTTCCCAAACAAAAGTCCAGTCTCACCTAAAGATATTATTATTTATTTTTTTTAAGTTATACAGTTCTACTCAGAGTAGGATCACTAATCTGGGATCAGTCCCCCTCCCCTCTCCCTTTAAATGTAAACGTATGCATTATGATTTAAAAACTGGTCCTAAATCAGCAGTCCTACTGAGATAATTAATACACACCGCTCCGCGTTCTTATTTGGAAAGACGACATGGAGTCAGACGTTACCCAGTGTGGGTCTGCCAAAAACATGAAGCAATGACTTGGACCCAATCCATGTGATAGTCTGCCTAAATTTAAGTAACGTTGATAGACGTCAGGATTAATTTTCTGGACAGAAAAATCTGGGGCGGGCCTTCTAAGTGTTTCTTCGGGCTGCCTATGTCCAAACAGTACATTTAAAAATATATATTTAATCCATTTTAAATTCGGGCTGTAACACAACAAAATGTCAAGGTGTGTGAACACTTTGATGCAATAGATATACACACTACATTACCAAAAGTATGTGGACACCTGCTCGTTCAACATCTCATATGCCAGCAGCATACCACCCTGCATCCCACTGCTGGCTTGCTTCTGAAGCTAAGCAGGGTTGGTCCTGGTCAGTCCCTGGATGGGAGACCAGATACTGCTGGAAGTGGTGTTGGAGGGCCAGTAGAAGGCACTCTTTCCTCTGGTCTAAAAAAAAATATCCCAATGCCCCAGGGCAGTGATTGGGGACATTGCCCTGTGTAGGGTGCTGTCTTTCAGATGGGATGTTAAATGGGTGTCCTGACTCACTGAGGTCATTAAAGATCCCATGGCACTTAGTGTAAGAGTAGGGGTGTTAACCCTGGTGTCCTGGCTAAATTCCCAAGCTGTCACCCAATCATCCCCAGCTTACAATTGGCTCATTCATCCCCCTCCTCTCCCCTGTAACTATTCCTCAGGTTGTTGCTGTAAATGAGAATGTGTTCTCAGTCAACTTACCTGGTAAAATAATGGAGAAAAAAAAATCCAAAATCATGGGCATTAATATGGAGTTGGTCCCCCTTTGCTGCTATAACAGCCTCCACTCTTCTGGGAAGGCTTTCCACTAGATGTTGGAACATTACTGTGGGGGACTTGCTTCCATTCAGCCACAAGAGCATTTGTGAGGTTGGGTGAATAGGCCTGGCTTGCAGTTGGTGTTCCAATTCATCCCAAAGGTGTTTGATGGAGTTGAGGTCAGGTCTCTGTACAGACCAGTCAAGTTCTTCCACACTGATCTTGACAAACCATTTCTGTAAAGACCTAGCTTTGTGCACAGGGGAATTGTCATGCTGAAACAGGAAAGGGCCTTCCCCAAACAGTTGGAATCAAAGAATTGTCTAGAATGTCATTGTATGCTGTACTGTTAAGATTTTTCTTCTCTGATACTAAGGGGCCTAGCCTGAACCATGAAAACCAGCCCCCAGGCAATTATTACTCCTCCACCAAACTTCACAGTTGGCACTACGCATTCGGGCAGGTAGTGTTTTCTTGGCATCCGCCAAGATTGTGCAAAGCTGTCATCAAGGCGAAGGGTGGCTACTTTGAAGAATCTCAAATATATTTTGATTTGTTTAACCCTTTTTTGCTTACTACATGATTCCACATGTGTTAGATTAGTCTAGATTAGGACCTTATTAATGTATTTCAATTGACTGATTTCCTTCTATGAAGTGTAACGCAATAAAATCTTAGAAATTGTTGCATGTTGAACAGAATTTTTGGAATTCAGATTTTGTGTCACTGATTTACACACACACACACACACACACACACACACACACACACACAATACCCCATAATGTCAAAGTGGAATTATGTTTCTCGACATTCTTACAAATTAAACTAATTCATTAAAATGTAAATTATAAAAAATGAAAAGCTGTATTCAAGCCCTTTGTCATGGCAAGCCTAAATAAGTTCAGGAGTAAACATTTGTTGTTATATGATAGTGTTGAAAATGATTTTTGAATGGCTACCTCATCTCTGTACCACACACACATACAGATAATTGTAAGGTCCCTCAGTCAAGCAGTGAATTTCAAAACACAGATTCAACCACAAAGACCAGGGAGGGTTTCCAATGCCTCACAAAGAAGGGCACCTATTGGTAAAACAAAAAAGTAGACACTGAATATCCCTTTGAGCATGGTGAAGTTATTCATTACACTTTGGATGGTGTATCAATACACCCAGTCACTACAAAGATACAGGCGTCCTTCCTAACTCAGTTGGATGGCGTATCAATACAGCCCAGTCACTACAAAGATACAGGCGTCCTTCCTAACTCAGTTGCCGGAGAGGAAGGAAAACGCTCAGGGATTTCACCAGAAGGCCAATGGTGACCTTAAAACAGTTACAGAGTTTAATGGCTGTGATAAGAGAAAACTGAGGATGGATCAACAACATTGTAGTTACTCCACAATACAAATATTCCAAAACATGCATCCTGTTTGCAACAAAGCACTAAAGTAACACTGCAGGAAAATTTTGCAAAGCAATTACATATTTGTCCTGAATACAAAGTGTTAATGGATTTACACCAAACATACAATATATTACTGAGTACCACTCTCCATATTTTCAAGCACAGTGCTGGCTGCATATGTTATGGGTAGAGGTTGACCGATTATGATTTTTTCAACGACGATACCGATTATTGGAGGACCAAAAAAAGCCGATACCATTTTAAAAAAATCGGCAGATTTGTTATATATATATATATATATATATAATAATGACAATTGCAACAATAGCATAAGCCAAGGCAAAAATATGAAGAATTGCAGGAAGTTAGCTTTCAAACAGCTACATTTTGTCAATTCGGCCAACAGGAGGACCTCAGTCGGTCGAACGCTTCTTTGGCCACGCTCATGGCCACCACCTAAGCTCCATTTTGTTTCAGATTAAACCATGGACATCATATGATAAACAAACAGTTCACATTTTGGTCAGTGGGGTAAAGGTCAGCAGAATCTTTTTTTTTATAAAAAAGGTACGTTTGATTGCTTGGATACACAGACCCTAACAGCTTCCTCTTTCTCAATGTCAAATTTGATCAAAGTATAAGGGGCACAGTCTCTGAAAATTAAACACAATTGCAAAAGGCGCATAATTGACACATCAGGTACTGGTTTTAAATCTATGTGTAGGTATCATCCTGGTGTTGATATTTTATTTTTTTGTGTCCAGAGGTCAGATCACTGCCTACCCTGTGGAGAAAGTGGACTCGTCCAACCACTCCGATCTTGCTGGTGTAGTTGATGAAGCTGATGTTGCCCTCGGTGGCAGCGTACAGTTCTCTGACAGCTATGTCTCCAAAACGATTCAGAAACTCTGTCCAGATGTCTGAACGGACCCCGTTGCCGATGGCAATCCGCACTTTGTGGTCCTTCTCGTTGTCTATCTGGAAATAGAATGAAAACGGAAGAATAGACGATCGATTTGTGAAATTAACTCATACTTGACAGACAGCGGGCAGTCCAAAAAATATATAAAGATACATGAAAGGGTGAGGAAAGGGTTAGGATATTCTTTCTCTAATTAAAAAGCTGTTAAATGTAACTTTGCCAGGTCATCTGAGTTTCTACAACAGCCCTGAGGCAATACGGTGGCTGTAACTTCAAAACCTGCAGTCATACAGTATTATGCTGGAGTTACTACACATACTAAAACGGTGTATGTTCCGACTCACTACTACTGCGCTGTACGTAATGCTTAGGGGATTAAAAACCCTAGTCCCCTCTTTTTTATTATTGTTTTTGTTTCTGGGAGATGCCCCTGACTTCTTTACTAAGGTAGCTGATAGGTGTGCTTACCGGTGGTTCCTGAGGTGTAGAGGAGGACTGAGGTTCTTACCAGTGGTTCCTGGGGTGTGGAGGAGGACTGAGGTTCTTACCAGTGGTTCCTGGGGTGTGGAGGAGGACTGAGGTTCTTACCAGTGGTTCCTGGGGTGTGGAGGAGGACTGAGGTTCTTACTAGTGGTTCCTGAGGTGTAGAGGAGGACTGAGGTTCTTACCAGTGGTTCCTGAGGTGTAGAGGAGGACTGAGGTTCTTACCAGTGGTTCCTGAGGTGTAGAGGAGGACTGAGGTTCTTACCAGTGGTTCCTGAGGTGTAGAGGAGGACTGAGGTTCTTACCAGTGGTTCCTGAGGTGTAGATGTAGAGTGCAGGGCTTTTGATGGTGGTGTTGGCCCTGAGATCAGCTGACAGGGGTTCGTCTGAGGCCTGGGTAATATGTTCTAAGAGAGGTTTGATGCCGTCTACACCGCACTCCTCTGACAGGAGGTATACAGAGATACCCTGCTGTTTTAACGTTGGCAGGACCTCCACCACTGCCTCATTCAGCTCTGTAGAGACAGACACACACAGAGAGAGACAGGCAGGGGGGCGTTACTCTCAAAGGCCCTCCATTGAGAAATGCAACACATGGAGCCTGGAGGGCCCACAGGCCTACATTACATACAGAACGTGTCTTATCTTACAGTCAGCTCCTCAGAAGATCAACCTTGAGCAACGTACCAGATGAGGGGCGTATGTTACATTCCTAATAGAATACATTCCTATTCAACTACATGACCACAAGTATGTGGACACCGGCTCGTCGAACTTGCTACGTGCTTCAGCACTCTGCGGTCCCGTTGTGTGACCTTGTGTGGCCTACCACTTCGCGGCTGAGCCATTGTTGCTCCTAGACGTTTCCACTTCACAATAACCATGCATACCGTTGACCAGGGAAGCTCTAGCAGGGCAGAAATGTCACCTTCTGACTTGTTGGAATCCTATGACGGTGCCACGTTGAAAGTCACTGAGCTCTTCAGTAAGGCCATTCTACAGCCAATGTTTGTCTACGGAGATTGCATGGCTGTGTGCTCGATTTTATACACCTGTCAGCAACGGGTGTGGCTGAAATAGCCGAACCACTAATTTGAAGTGAAGTGGTGTCCACACATACACTGTGCATTCGGAGAAGTATTCAGATCCCTTCACTTTTTCCACATTTTGTTACATTACAGCTGTATTCTAAAATGGATTTAAAAAATGTTTTCCCTTATCAATCTACAGACAATACCCCAGAAAGTCAAAGCAAAAACGGGTGTTCAGAAATTTTTGCAAATGTGTCAAAAAATATATGAAATTTACATAAGTATTGAGACCCTTTACTCAGTACTTTGTTGAAGCACCTTTGGCAGCGATTACAGCCTCAAGTCTTCTTGGGTATGACGCTACAATCTTCGCACACCTGTATTTGTGGAGTTTCTTCCATTCTTCTCTGCAGATCCTCTCAAGCTCTGTCAGGTTCGATGGGAAGCGTCGCTGCACAGCTATTTTCAGATCTCTCCAGAGATGTTCGATTGGGTTCAAGTCCGGGCTCTGGCTGGGCCACTCAAGGACATTCAGAGACTTGTCCCGAAGCCACCCCTGCGTTGTCTTGGCTGTGTGCTTAGGGTCGTTGTCTTGTTGGAAGGTGAACCTTCGCCCCAGTCTGAGGTCCTAAACGCTCTGGAGCAGGTTATCATCAAGGATCTCTCTGTACTTTGCCCCGTTCATCTTTCCCTCGATCCTGATGGAGGCCACTGTGTTCTTGGGGATCTTCAATGCTGCAGAAATGTTTTGGTACCCTTCCCCAGATATGTGCCTCAACACAATCCTGTCTCGGAACTCTACAGACAATTCCTTCGACCTCATGGCTTGGTTTTTGCTCTGACATGCACTGTCAACTGTGGGACCTTATCTAGACAGGTGTGTGCCTTTCCAAATCATGACCCAATCAATTGAATTTACCACAGGTAGAGTCCAATCAAGTTGTAGAAACATCAAGGATGATCAATTTCGAGTCTCATAGCAAAGGGTCTGAATACTTACGTAAATAAGGTATTTCTGTTTCTTATTTGTAATGAAAATTTAAATTAATTCTAAAGCCCTGTTTTCACTCTGTCATTATGGGGTATGGTGAGTAGATTGATGAGGGCATTTTTGTATTTAATCCATTTTAGAATAAAGGCTGTAACGTAGCAAAATGTGGAATAAGTCACAGGGTCTTAAAACTTTCCAAATGCACTGTAAAATGAACTTAAATTCATAGAATTTCATAGAAAAAAAAAAATAAAAATTGTGCTGTAGATTGTACAGACAAGGTCCCTGAAGCAAGAATAGCTGGTTGTATTCATGAAAGTATATATTTGAAATATGAAACAATACAATACCTTTAAAAATGCAGTGACCATAATCTCCACCCGGGACACAGCCAGAAGAGGACTGACTGGCCACACCTCACAGCCTGGTTCCTCTCTAGGTTTCTTCCTAGGTTCTGGGCCTTTCTAGGGAGTTTTTCCCTAGCCACCGTGCTTCTACACCTGCATTGCTTGCTGTTTGGTTTTTTTTTAGGTCTGGGTTTCTGTACAGCACTCTGTGACATCAGCTGATGTAAGAAGGGCTTTATAAATTTATTTGATTGATTGATTGACCAGTGTTGCAGTAAAATCATCTCAAGCAAATTTGGTGATACACAAAGCAACTCAAACATTGAAATTGAATCAATGAGAGATATATATATATTGTTTTTTTTTGTTTTGTTTTGAGCAAGCCAGTAACTAGCTAACACCAGATACAGATGAAAAGGGAAACATAAGTATCTTTGCCATAGATTAATAGGGTAAACTTGTAACTATATTTGTTGACACCCTACAGTCAAATATTGGCACAAGTACAGTAGAGTATATATATAAATCTATATAAATCATGCCCCTCTGCAAACACGCCTTCTCTGATGTTGGTTTCAAGGCCGTACTTATTCAAATTAGGTAAGAGAATACCATGGTGTATTAAAATCAGATTCAAGATGATCTCACCTTGTCCCCTTAGTAATGAATCCAAGTGTTTGAAATGGGGGAGGGGACCAGATCAAACTCTATCAAATGTAGAAGCAACAGTCATTTTTCATACTTTGATCTGGTTTCCTTCAAAATATCACATTTCATATAAAATATGATTTTGACTGCTCATGACTTTTAATATAAAGTCAATTTAAATTGATAGGAAAAAGTCTAAAAAATACAAACGTAATTGCCATTGATTTAGAGGTGAGGTCCCTGGATGTATTTACAGTCGGTTTGATAGTTCTGTCATGTAGTTGCAAAACTATTGGAAGTTTTTCAGTTAACGCCAGATTCCAATTGCTCTTAGGACGGTCCCCCTTTAACTGCGAGCGCACGGACAATCTGCCATTGAAATGACTGAAGGTCACTTTTGGAAAACGGAACGGGACAGAGATGTAGCTTGTTAGCTGTCGTCAGCTGTTTCAGAATATGTAATTTATATCATCCTGGCATGTTCTGTTGGAGAGGTATTGGCGACCAAAGTCAGAATCTTTAATAAAGCCAGTGGGCTGCATGCGTTTCGAGACTAGGTCCTAGCCTAAGGGAAGCCTACATGAAACCTGTCAATCCGGCTGATGGCACTCTTTGACAAAAGCAGAAAAATCGCCTATCAGAATAAAGGGTCTACCACAGCGAACATGCTATTTGATTCGGCGTTTGGACATAAAGTTTGAAAACTATTTCTTAGTTTAGTTTGCGTTCGCGGTGCTGGCACATGCGCAGATCATAATAATTTAAAAGATTGCTCAGAAAACCAGGCGTTTTAATCAGCGTATGCATACTTAGATGGTGACTTTACGCTGAATAAAATAAGCAGAGTAAGGTGACTATTGCATAATCTTCCTACTACTGTCAACCAGTTTACTATCGAATTATTCCCGTGCATTGTAAAACGTGTTTCTGTAGCTACCATAGCCCCTTTACCTGCAGCTGCAATGATCACCTGATGTTGACGTTGAGAAGAGCTGTCACACCGCCCAGTTTGGCCAGGCCTAGCCAGATCCACACGTAAGCGGGTTCGTTCCCCAGAAAGAGCGCTACCGTGTCCCCCTCTGTTAGATTGGCATGAGTCTTCAACGCCCTGGCCGCTTTGTTACTCTGTTTATCCACCTCGATGTAAGAATACGAGGTCCCCTCAAAATGCAGGAACGTTTAATTTGGGTGTTTCTTCCCCGCGTCCAAAAAGCAGTCCAACATGCCATAGAAAGTTTTTTTGGTTTTGTATTTTACTAGCCTGGTTGCAAGTTTTAGTGTTTTGAACATATATGAACACTGTTGGCCAATGTATGGATCGAATAACTTTTTCAGAAGAACGGGCATAATATCCAATCCGGCTTAGCTGCGGGTTATAAACGCGTTTTGTCGCCTTTAAAATAAATCCCCCATTCAGTGATGCAAACAGATACAAAATAGTGGAATTAGCCTATATTTGTACTAGATAATATTAAACAAGGTCGAAATGATGTTATATAAATTCAACAAAAGACAATGTTGTTAATTTGACAACAAACAAAAAAAGTTGAAATCACACTGTGGATGTATTGGACTTCAGAATTGAAGTCACATAGGTCGTTATGTAAAATCGTATGGCTTGACTGACATGTCACCAATTAGCTAACATTCACTTTATTGGAGGTAGGTCTACAACTTTTGAATTTTCAGCAGCAAACGTGTTTATAACCCGCATTTACAAGATGTACATCATAGCCAGATTAGATATTTTTGCCCATTCTTCTGAAAACATTAAATTAACTAAGTATTGTCTTTTGTTAAAATTTATATAACAACATTCCGAACTTGTTTAACATTATCTAGTCCATTATCTAGTCCATTATCTAGTCCCGACCAGGACAATAGACTGGATAGCACCCGGCGACTCAAAACAACGGCGGCGCCTGGAGAAGAGGGAAACGCGCCGGTCTTTTGGTCAAGCTACGTCGACGGGCGCATCGTGCACCTCTCCCGAGTATTTTAATCGCCAATGTACAGTCTCTGGACAACAAAGTAGACAAAATCAGATCGAGGGTTGCCTTTCAGAGAGACATCCGAGACTGCAACGTTCTTTGCTTCACGGAAACATGGCTCACTCAGGACACGTTATCTGCGTCGGTACAGCCACCTGGTTTCTCCACGCATCGCGCCGACAGAAACAAACATCTATCTGGTAAGAAGAAGGGTGGGGGTGTGTGTCTTATGATTAACGAGACATGGTGTGATCATAACAACATACAGGAACTCAAGTCCTTTTGTTCACCTGACATGGAATTCCTTACAATCAAATGCCGACCGCATTATCTACCAAGAGAATTCTCCTCGATTATAATCACAGCCGTGTACATCCCCCCTCAAGCTGACACATCGACGGCACTGAAGAAATTCATCGGACTCTATGTAAATTGGAAACCACATATCCTGAGGCTGCATTTATTGTGGCTGGGGATTTTAATAAAGCTAATTTGAGAACAAGGCTCCCGAAATTTTACCAGCATATCGAATGTGCCACCCGGGCTGGTAAAATCCTGGATCATTGTTATTCCAACTTCCGTGATGCATACAAAGCCATTCTCCGCCCTCCTTTCGGCAAATCTGACCACGACTCCATTTTGTTGCTCCCAGCCTACAGACAGAAACTAAAACAGGAACCGCCCGTTCGCAGGTCTGTTCAACGCTGGTCCGACCAATCTGATTCCACACTGCAAGATTGCTCCGAGCACGTGGACTGGGATATGTTCTGGATAGCATCTGACAACATTGATGTATACGCTGATTCGGTGAGCGAGCTTATTAGCAAGTGCATCGGTGATGTTGTACCCATAGCAACTATTAAAACCTTCCCCAACCAGAAACCGTGGATTGATGGCAGCATTCGCGCAAAACTGAAAGCACGAACCACTGCTTTTAACCAGGGTAAGGCGACCGGAAACATGACAATACAAACAGTGTAGCTATTCCCTCCGCAAGGCAATCAAACAAGCTAAGCATCAATATAGAGACAAAGTAGAGTCACAATTCAACCGCTCCGACACGAGAGGAATGTGGCAGGGTCTACAGTCAATCACGGACTACAAAAAGAAAATTAGCCCCGTCGCGGACCACGACGTCCTGCTCCCAGACAAACTAAACAACTTCTTTGCTCGCTTTGAGGATAATACAGTGCCACCGACACGGCCCGCTACCAAAACCTGCGGGCTCACATTCCCCGCAGCCAACGTGAGGAAAACATTTAAATGTGTTAACCCTCGCAAGGCTGCTGGCCCAGATGGCATGCCTGGCCGTGTCCTCAGAGCATGCGCAGACCAGCTGGCTGGAGAGTTTACGGACATATTCAACCAGTCCCTATCCCAGTCTGCTGTTCCCACATGCTTCAAGAGGGCCACCATTGTTCCTGTTCCCAAGAAAGCTAAGGTAACTGAGCTAAATGACTATCGCCCCGTAGCACTGACTTCCGTCATCATGAAGTGCTTTGAGAGACTAGTCAAGGATCATATCACCTCCATCCTGCCAGACACCCTGGACCCACTCCAATTTGCTTACCGTCCCAATAGGCCCACAGACGACGCAATCACACTGCACACTGCCCTAACCCATCTGGACAAGAGGAATACTTATGTAAGAATGCTGTTCATCGACTACAGCTCAGCATTTAACACCATAGTTCCCTCCAAGCTCGTCATTAAGCTCACCCAGCCCTGTGCAACTGGGTCCTGGACTTCCTGACGGGCCGGACCCAGGTGGTGAGGGTAGGAAACAACACCTCCACCCCGCTGATCCTCAACACTGGGGCCCCACAAGGGTGCGTTCTCAGCCCTCTCCTGTACTCCCTGTTCACCCATGACTGCGTGGCCAAGCACGCATCCAACTCAATCATCAAGTTTGCTGACGACACTACAGTGGTAGGCTTGATTACCAACAACGACGAGACGGCCTACAGGGAGGAGGTGAGGGCCCTCGGAGTGTGGTGTCAGGAAAATAACCTCTCACTCAATGTCAACAAAACAAAGGAGATGATCGTGGACTTCAGGAAACAGGAGANATCATCCAGAAGGCGAGGTCAGTACAGGTGCATCAAAGCTGGGACCGAGAGACTGAAAAACATCTACCTCAAGGCCATCAGACTGTTAAACAGCCATCCCTAACATTGAGTGACATACTGACTTAAATCTCTAGCCACTTTAAAAATAGGAATTGGATGTAATAAATGTATCACTAGCCACTTTAAACAATTTTGTATATAATGTATAGAATGTTTACATATCCGACATTACTCATATCAAATGTATACACTGTACTCTAAACCATCTACTGAATCTTGCCTATGCCGTTCGGCCATCGACTCAAATCTCTAGCCACTTTAATAATTATAATTGGATGAAATAAATGTATCACTAGCCACTTTAAACGATGCATTTATATAATGTTTACATATCCTACATTACTCATCTCATATGTATATACTGTACTCCGTACCATCTACTGCATCTTGCCTACGCTCATCAGCCATCGCTCATCCATATATTTATATGTACATACTCGTATTCATTCCTTTACTCTTGTGTGTGTATAAGGTAGTTGTTGTGAATTTGTTAGATTACTTGTTAGATACTACTGCATGGTCGGAACTAGAAGCACAAGCATTTCGCTACACTCGCATTAACATCTGCTAACCATGTGTATGTGACAAATAAAATTTGATTTGACTTGAATACCAGAGTAGTGGTTAACATGGTGATACACTGGACCACCTGTCAATACCAGAGTAGTGGTTAACATGGTGATACACTGGACCACCTGTCAATACCAGAGTAGTGGTTAACATGGTGATACACTGGACCACCTGTCAATACCAGAGTAGTGGTTAACATGGTGATACACTGGACCACCTGTCAATAACAGCGTAGTGGTTAACATGGTGATACACTGGACCACCTGTCAATACCAGAGTAGTGGTTAACATGGTGATACACTGGACCACCTGTCAATACCAGAGTAGTGGTTAACACAAATGAGGAACATCTTTCAGGGTTGGGGTCAATTCCACCTCAATTCAGGAAGTAAACTGAAATTCCAAATATTTACTGTTGCTTTTCAATGGGGAAAATGTAAAATAACATTTCTGTATACTTCTTGAATTGACTAAACAGAAATGGGATAGAGCTCCTAACTCTGGTATCCATGGTCATGTCAGTCATTTGAAAGGACTGTAGCCTCTGTGCTAGCTAGCATATGGTTTCAGCAACATAGTTACCTTTCACGATGGCAAACTGATGCTCTAGGTATCTCATGTTGCGTCTTGAATCCTCCAGTTTCTGCTCCAGGTCTTTGATCTGTCTCAGCTGGGCCTTGTTAAGGATCTGAAGCTGGGCTAGCTGCTGAGCGTCTGCAGTACCTGGGACACATGCAAAAAACACTTAGGATAAATCTCCTACCTTATCAATGGGTATCAAACAAGTAAGTCATTAAGAACAACAACAAAACCGGTACGGATTTTCAATCAATCCATCTAAAATATCGAAACAACTTCAAAAACAATGAATGTCATTCTTTGGTCAACTTTGTCCGAAGATCATTAACATCCAACCAAGACAACGTGAAAAGACTCACTCTGTGCTGAATCCAGGAAGTCTATCTGCAGCTGGTCTTAGTGGCTGCCATCGTGTTGGTGAGGGACCTCTGAGTTGAACA
The DNA here is from genome assembly GCA_003317085.1 of Hucho hucho. Taxonomy (NCBI): domain Eukaryota; kingdom Metazoa; phylum Chordata; class Actinopteri; order Salmoniformes; family Salmonidae; genus Hucho; species Hucho hucho. The sequence continues at coordinate 63,985 of QNTS01009566.1, forward strand.
TCTTGGGCTGGCTAGCAGGCTGGTAGAGGTTGTAGTTGGCCTTATAATGGTTGCCTGATTCCCCACTGTCAAACTTCTACAGGAGGAAAACGCATAACAACAGTGAGACAATAAATCAATTTGATCAGTAGACTATCGAATAATGACTGATGATTTCAAAGCATTATCACTGGTTATCAATTGAGTTTCTGCAGTCACATTGCTGTCAATAAAATCATTAACTAAACAAATCTACTCTCATCAAAATCTTGTTTAAAAGGAAAAAACTCTTGGTATTTTTTTCATTAGTCCAATGTTAATACAATCACACAATGTTTTGCATGTGAGCAAAACAAATATCACCCCACTCACTTGGACATGTTCCCTGGCGTTGTTCTGATCCCCACCAGCGTAGCTCTGCTCATCCCTCTGTCCCCCTACAACTTGGTAGTCCACCCAAGGGAGAACAGCTCCACGTGGGTACAGCTCATCTCCATACCCCTCCTCCTCTGTGGAGAAATCAGGGCTGGCTGCTGCAGCCTGCTCGGTATCCACGCTGCTGTATGTGTAACCGTCACTATGGGTGTACTGCTGGTACTCCTGTTTGGAGGAGAGTTGTGACTCGACTTGGAAGCAATAATTGTAAAGGGCTGCATTTGAAGAGAATAGGCATGTCTCTCGGTCATTATTCAAAACCTTGGGGCCGGTTTCTGCCTGTAAACAAGGGCCAGTTTCATGGACACAAATGAAGCCTAGTGCTGGGCTAAGAAGAACTTTCAATGGAGAATATCTTTTAAACATCCTTTTTAGTTCAGGACTAGGCTTAATTTGTGTCCATGAAACTGGCCCTTGATGTTTTATAAGGCTACTTCAAGTTAAAAAAGATTGAGTACTTGCAGGTTCTCTGTCTGTCCTTTCTGGTTCCAGGCCTGGGGGTGGAGTCTAGGAGGGTGGCTCTGTTGGGGGTGACTGGCATGGCTGTTGATCTGCCTAGCCCCAGCTGCCTCCTCGTGGACGTACTCATCATGGTAGGAGCTGTGGCATAGTCCTCCTCATAGTTCTGCAAAGAGACAAGAACATTTAGACAAAAAATGGGTTTTGTTCCCTTTAATATGAGCACTACTCTCAACCTAAAACTTCTCACGAGACCTAGATATGAAGATATAACGTCACACATTCAACACCAACACGGAAAGTCTTGTTTGTTGAAACTCTTACCTTTTCATGTGGGGCAGGTGTTTGGTGATCGGACCATTCAGTTTGTTGGTGGTTCCACATAGGCTGTTGTTGTTGTCTGAGAGTAACAGTCCTACTAAAGTGTATGGAATGATCATCATTACAAACTTACAACTCATGTGTCTTTTCTGTTCTGCGTCATCCCATGATGGCGACTAGACTAAATGTACCAACACTACAATGTGTGAGTCTTGTGCCCTAGGCTAGTCTAGTGGGTAACACCACCGCCTGGTTCCCTAGGCTAGTCTAGTGGGTAACACCACCGCCTAGTTCCCTAGGCTAGTCTAGTGTGTAACTCCACCGCCTGGTGCCCTAAGCTAGCCTAGTGGGTAACACCACCGCCTGGTGCCATAGGCTAGTCTAGTGGGTAACGCCACTGCTTGGTGGCCTAGGCTAGTCTAGTGGGTAACACCACCGCCTGGTTCCCTAGGCTAGTCTAGTGGGTAACACCACCGCCTGGTGCCCTAGGTTAGTGGGTAACACCACCGCCTGGTGACCTAGGCTAGTCTAGTGGGTAACGCCACCGCCTGGTGACCTAGGCTAATCTAATGGGTAACGCCACCGCCTGGTGCCCTAGGCTAGTCTTGTGGGTAACTCCATGTTTCTATGATGGGATTTAGGCAATAGGCTACTTTGAAGCAAAGTAAGACATGCCTCGTAATATGAAGTAAAACATCCAGGTTTCAAACAATTAAGGAACAGGAAAACCTTCTCAATTAGATGCTAACTAGCTACAAAGTAGAATATGCTTTCCTGGCAGAATGATATCATGATTATTTGCATCAATCCAGTGGCCATTTGTTTTGCAGACTCCATCTCACGTGTACTACAGAAACACCCCTAACCAGACAACAGTGCTAGGGCAACTACACAAAAAAAATCTACATTTCATAGAATTTTCCAAGATCTCAAAAGTGGTCTCCTGATGTGGTTTAAGCATTGTTGTAGACTTAGAACATCCAATGTATTTTTTCTATTTGAAAAAAGGTGACTTTCAGAACAAAAATCTGAAACCTGTGAATTTCTGCCTCAGGTCCGATACCATCATTGGGCAGCGGGTGTAAAAGATTCAGCAGGCTACTGGCATTATACATCTGGCTAAAAGATTACTGTAGTTCTTTTGGAATCACTTTTATAGATAACTTTGACACCTTCTGTAAACAGAAGATACTCTACAGGAATGATGGAGTCCATCCAAATCATCTTGGCTCCTGGACTCTGCCCACGCATTTCAAGGCTGCGTTGAAACAATGACTGGTAAATGATCCAAGCCCAGCTCAGTTCATCCCTACCATTGTGTCACTGAGTTGTCATAATGCTGCAACAAATGTACATTATACCAGGGGGCGTTGGCAGACACAATGTACATTATACCAGGGGGCGTTGGCAGACACAATGTACATTATACCAGGGGGCGTTGGCAGACACAATGTACATTATACCAGGGGGCGTTGGCAGACACAATGTACATTATACCAG
>QNTS01009573.1:12058-37177 GCA_003317085.1 Hucho hucho
ATGTTGTGTTGCTACCATGTTGTTGTTATGTTGTGTTGCTACCATGTTGTTGTTATGTTGTGTTTCAACCATGTTGTTGTGTTGCTACCATGTTGTTGTTATGTTGTGTTGCTACCATGTTGTTGTCATGTTGTGTTGCTACCATGTTGTTGTCATGTTGTGTTGCTACCATGTTGTTGTCATGTTGTGTTTCAACCATGTTGTTGTGTTGCTACCATGTTGTTGTTATGTTGTGTTGCTACCATGCTGTGTGGTAATGTGTTGCTTCCATGCTATGTTGTTGTCTTAGGTCTCTGTTTATATAGTGTTGTGATGTCTCTCTTGTCGTGATGTGTGTTTTGTTCTATATTTTTAAATCCTAGCCCTCTTCACCACAGGAGGCCTTTTTATAGGCCCGTCATTGTAAATAAGAATTTCTGACTGGACTATTTAAATAAAGGTTAAATCTTTGTATTATTTTGTTTTAAAGTCTGCCTGTGTGTGGTATAGTGTGCGTGTTGCTGGAGGCTAGTGTGTAATCAAACCCCCTCACTGGCCCTTTTTACCGACACAGATGAGGAGTTGAGTCCAAAAACATGTCACGTGATAGTTCCACAGCGACGTTATTATACAAAGACTCCAAAAAGTCGATGTCTCTCTGTTGACGAGTGAACCGGTTCGACAGTAGCCCGGTACACCGGACCGCGCACCGGGGGGGAATACAGCTGCAGTTGGGAACTTGGGCGGAAGTCCCTTTTACATGAGGAACAAAGCGCGTACTTCCTGTACAGTTGGTTGTGTGGACTACTAAACCCAGAACATCCCTGCTGGCTGCTGACATTCACACACATGTCTTACATTGTCTCGCCTGAAGCCTGGATTGGAGGACCCGATCTGATTCCAACTGGGAATCTTTTGACGGAACGTTGGTGAAGAAGTGAAACATTGTAGCCGCGAGTGGTTTTGCAGAAGCGGTTCTATTTAACACTTGGTGTGTGGGGGTGTCGCTCTATCGTCATTAGGACGACTACCAAGACAAAAGGGGGAACTCATCACAGTAGTGCTATATAGCCGAACAACAACACGACACACACACACACACACACAGACAGACAGACACAGACACACACCCAGTTAAGGCTAACTGCCGAGGACTTCAGGATGGAACGACTTCGCAAACTTTGTTTATCTCTGGCTTTGATGCTGTCTTGTTTAAGTTGGACAACTTCTTTCAATCTGGACATTGACGAGCCCTATGTATTCTCTGGACCCAAAGGAAGTTATTTTGGATTTTCGGTGGATTTCTTCCAGCCAGATGCCAAGCAGTAAGACTTGAGTTCTATATGATATAATACTGTTTGGGATGTCAGGTTTCCCACTTTTATTTAGTTTATTGAAGGACGTTGAATTATGCTATTTGAAATACAATACATACTTTTTGTATATTTATACATAGTATGTATGTGGACGCCCCTTCAAAATGAGTGGATTCGTGTGTATCAGCCAAACCCGTTGCTGACCGGTTTATTGTAAAAATGATTGGTCGCTAAATCCGGAGAAATTTCGGACCATGTATAAAAAAACGTGGGGGTCACTAAATCGGGCTAGCTGCTAGAAGGACCATGTTAAAAACAGTTGGCTGGTATGCCATCATCCGTCTGAGTGGTGGGCTGTGAATGCCCTCTCCTGCTATATACTGAACTGATAGCTGGCCTGTTTCTGTCCTCTGTAGTGCTGTCCAGTTAGAACATGATGTTGAGGCCCATCTCTGTTCTCTTGATAGTCATCACCACACACACACACACACACACACACAGCTGTTTTAAATTCTTTTAAAATGTTTATATGATTTGTTTTTCATAGTCTGAACGACTTGGAATCATATTGTTGTGGTTATTTCGATTCACGCACAACATTCAGACATTAGTGTTACTATCGACATTAAAAAAGTTGTCAGAAACGTGCAGTCTTCCCCCTTCGGAGAACACTCTTACTGGAGTGGGTGGGTGCAACTGTCCAGATGAACATTTCCAAGAACTTTGATTTGGTTGGGAATGGCAGGGATATGATTGGTGGAGGGAGAACTTAGATGGGCTGAGCAGTCAGACTTAACGGGACTTAAGGGAAACTGAAGGGACTGTGAAAGACAGAGGTGGAGAGGAACAGGACAGACTTTTTGCATGCATACAATCGAGCACATAGCCATGCAATCTCCATAGTCAAACATTCACAGTAGAATTGCCCGTACTGAAGAGCTCAGTGACTTTTTCAACGTGGCACCATCATTGGATGCCACCTTTCCAACAAGTCAGTTCGTAAAATTTCTGCCCTGCTATAGCTGCCCCAGTCAACTGTAAGTGCTGTTATTGTGAAGTGGAAACGTCTAGGAGCAACAGCGGCTCAGCCGCAAAGTGGTAGGCCACACACGCTCACAGAACGGGACCGGGGACTGCTGAAGCACGTAAAAATCATCTGTCCTCGGTTGCAACACTCACTACCGAATTCCAAACTTCTTCTGGAAGCAACGTTGGCATAAGAACTGTTCGTCCGGAGCTTCATGAAATGGGTTTCCATGGCCAAGCAGCCGCACACAATCCTAAGATCACCATGCACAATACCAAGCGTCGGCTGGAGTGATGTAAAGCTCACCGCCATTGGACTCTGGAGCAGTGGAAGCGTTCTCTGGAGTCTGACAAACGAATCTGGGTTTGTCGGATGCCAGGAGAATGCTACCTGCCCGACTGCATATTGGCAACTGTAAAGTTTGGTGGAGGAGGAATAATGGTCTGTGGTTGTTTTTCATGGTTCGGGCTAGGCCCCTTAGTTCCAGTGAAGGGAAATCTTAATGCTACAGCATACAATGACATTCTAGACAATTCTGTGCTTCCAAATTTGTGTCACCAGTTTGGGGAAGGCCCTTAACTTTTTCAGCATGACAATGCCCCTGTGCACAAAGCGAGGTCCATACAGAAATCTGTGCCTGCACAGAGCCCTGACCTCAACCCCATCAAACAAATTGGGGATGAATTTGAACGCCGACTGTGAGCCAGGCCTAATCACCCAACATCAGTGCCCGACCTCATTAATGCTATTGGGACTGAATGGAAACAAGTCCCCTGCAGCAATGTTCCAACATCATAGTGGAAAGCCTTCCCAGAAGAGTGGAGGCTGTTTATAGCAGCAAAGGTGGAAGCAACTCCATATTAATGCCCATGATTTTGGAATGAGATGTTCGACGAGCAGGTGTCCACATACTTCTGGTCATGTAGAGGATCTATTCTATTCATCATGTAACAATCGTGTGACCCTAGTAGGCTACAGTAGAAGATGAAGTCAGGTGGTGTATGTTTTCATGTATTTACACTAAGCACATTTCTCTTCTTCAGGTCAGACATTCTTATAGGAGCTCCCAGAGCCAACACCTCCTCAGCTTCCACAGTGGTGGAGCGTGGGGCAGTCTATACCTGCCCATGGCAGAAGAGTAGTGACTGTACCCAAGTACAGTTTGACAATACTGGTGAGTACAGAAGGTCTGTTACTTAGTATCCCGTTCATCGAATTCTGACATTGTCTGGTATCCTATATCTGCATTGTATCAAACAGGGAGGGACCACTATGACTTGATATCAAAAGTGAAGATCAGTAGACTCAGTCAAGGGGTCATGTCCATCGGTGTGGGATTTGGACATTGCTTTTCAGATTCAAAGTCCATTTTTATCAAATGTATGTCAGACAGATATGTGTACTTGCATATTTTTTATTATATATTTTTTTATTTTACCCTTTATTTAACCAGGCAAGTCAGTCAAGAACAAATTCTTATTTACAATGACGGCCTAGGAACAGTGGGGTTAACTGCCTTGTTCAGGGGGCAAAACGACAGATTTCTACCTTGTCAGCTCGGGGATTCAATCTTGCAACCTTTTCGGTTACAAGTCCAACGCTCTAACCACTAGGCTACCCTGCCGAGGGCACAAGGACTGCAGTTCAGTAAGCACAGGCAAATGTTATCTCATGTTAGGACTCATCCAGGAATGTAGGATGCCTATATTGGAGATGTGCCGACATGCTCAATGTTAAGTTTGAGAGAGACAGAAAGACACAGGGGGGAGGAGGATAGACAGAGAGAGTCCCATCACCTTTAAAGGACTGTCTGCTCTGCAGAATAACATGGGACATTAGTCATTTCCCTTATTGAGTCATCCATTGCAGACAGAAATGTGTCAAGGCGTTTAGTCATATTTACACTACGGCACTTTCCTCCATCTTATGGGTTTGACCCAGCACAAACTAACAAAAACACACAATGCAAAACCAAGCCCCATCAATGACAAATGCTCATTCAGACAGCCACTGTAATTAAGTTATTTTGGGGAACATACGGCTATATTGCAGTTTATTCTGTCCCAGATCTCATTGACATTCTGTGTCTATGAGAGCTCAGGGGAAGGCAGCCCAAAGTTAGACTAAGGGCTCGTCCAAAATGGCACCCTATTCCCTATATAGTGCATCAAATGGCTTTGGTCAAAAGTAGTGCACTATGTAGGGAATAGAGTGCCATTTAGGATGCACTGTGAGGCGGTACAATGAACCAAAGATCCTCTCTGGAACCCAACCACAACCACGTGGATGACCTCCCTCTCTTTCTGAGCTCCAAGTCCCCATCCAAACCAATAGCCTCCATCTCTACCTCCTGTGCTATTTACACCACTCTCTATCAATAGAAGTTAATTTGGTTAATCAATAAGAAGTTACATTTGGTTATAAAGGCTGTGCTTATCATGAAACAATGTGTAATTGATAGAGGCTGTGCTTATCATGAAACAATGTCTAATTTATAAAGGCTGTGCTTATCGAAAACAATGCCTTCATTATAAAGGCTGTGCTTATCATGAAACAATGTGTATTTTATAAAGGCTGTGCTTATCATGAAACAATGTCTTCGTTATAAAGGCTGTGCTTATCATGAAACAATGTGTAATTGATAAAGGCTGTGCTTATCATGAAACAATGTCTAATTTATAAAGGCTGTGCTTATCATGAAACAATGTCTTTGTTTTAAAGGCTGTGCTTATCATGAAACAATGTGTAATTTATAAAGGCTTTGCTTATCATGAAACAATGTCTAATTTATAAAGGCTGTGCTTATCATGAAACAATGTGTAATTGATAAAGGCTGTGCTTATCATGAAACAATGTCTAATTTATAAAGGCTGTGCTTATCATGAAACAATGTCTTCGTTATAAAGGCTGTGCTTATCATGAAACAATGTGTAATTTATAAAGGCTTTGCTTATCATGAAACTGTGTAATTTATAAAGGCTGTGCTTATCATGAAACAATGTCTAATTTATAAAGGCTGTGCTTATTGTGAAACAATGTCTTCGTTATCAAGGCTGTGCTTATCATGCTCTCAAACAATATCTTCTTTTAGCATAGTAATGTTTTAACTGTTTAGGCTTGTAAATTAACTGTAATCTCTGCACTCACAGCCTAATCTGGTCTACTTGATTTGGTGTTTAGTTACCATTTTGGTAATAGTCTGTTATGTGAGACTATGGGAGGTTCAGCTTGTTGCGACAACGAGGTGTTTTCTTTCTTCATGGTGTGTCAGCACGTTCTTAGGTCTGAGGTCACCCTCCACGTTATTAGCCCTGGAGTCACCAGGCAGGCAACCACTTCAACTCTGCCCGAACAAGCACCAGTGGTATTTCGTTACCAGCAAATGTGCAACATTGCAGTTTACAGAATAATTCAACAGGCCTAGCATTGGTTTTTTTCATATCAGGTGATTGTGATAAAGATGGATAATTTCCACATCCACATGACACACCCCGTATTAAGACAGCGTTGTAGACATGTTAACCATAGCCTCACCCATGGTGAGACGGCAGATGTTTCACAGTATGATGATGCGTTTTGCATCATAATGAATGCATCATACTGTGAAACTTGATATACATTTTCGGGATGGTTAAAAAACGTTTTCAGTGTTTTTTCTTTTAATAAGATCCTCTATGAGAACAAACAAAAAAATACAAAAACGCCTGTGTGGCCCTCCACAACTACCTGTCCTCCACGGATGAAGCTCATGAGCCAAACGCAAGATACGTGCCTCCCTTCTGGCAACTACCAACCTGGAGAGTGGAGGAGGGTTTGTGGCAGGGGACAACAATCCCCAAGAGCCAAGGAGGCTCTCTCTCTCGTGCCAGGGTGACACAGCTTGCAAGCAAAACACAAAATAAGCTCAGGGACTTCTTTCTCTTCCCCATTCACTGGTGTTTGTGCCTTGAAAAATGTAAAAGCATAGGGCTGTTTAGTACATATATCCAAACCATCCAAAACGATCAATGAACAACATATCAAATATAATTAGCCTAAAATAGACTATAATATTGCAAATGGTCGAGCAGAGTTGAGTAGGCCTGGCCTAGCTACGCCACCTGGCTACGCCACCTGGCTACTCCACCTGGATACTCCACCTAGCTACTCCACCTGGCTACTCCACCTGGCTACTCCACCTGGCTACTCCACCTAGCTACTCCACCTAGCTACTCCAACGTTTGCAACATTTTAGCTAGCTGGACCTTGATACCGAACTTCGGTGTTAGCAATGAGGGAAGCTTTCTCTGACAAAATTATTTTTTATCAAAAAGTTGTAAAGATCTTTAGGTCGGGTGGCTTGCTTTCTCTGCATGAGTATGCTGCTAGGCTAGCTAGCCAGACAAGCTATTTTTAGCAAACATGGCTGGACTTTTCCTCGACTACAACAGAAAATAAATACCTCATCCTCTGGTGATGACGGCATCTTGCTTACTTCTGTACCCATTGGCCAAGCAATGCTCGAAGTTGTCGTTGCTGTTTGTTCGCAATGTTGAATCCATAGAGTTTCGGGCTGAATCGAGAAGAAGTAGGAACTCTGGTCACCCCTACAGTTGACCAATCACTGATGAAGGGGCGTAGACTTAGTCTACCAAACTTCAGCTTGCCTCTCGAACATTTGTTGTGTGCACAAACAGCTGAAAAAAACCTTGCCTGACGACCAAAACGCACAAAAATGTCCAAACTTTTACGCTGGATGGGAAGCATGCGAACGCCTTAAGCCCCATTTTGATCCAGAAGAAAAACTGATTGTAGAATTTGATGCATTCGGAGTCTTTAGATTTTTTGCAATGAGGTAAATGCAAAAGGTTCAAGTTATTGATTTAAAGCCATTATTATGCATCAGTTTATAATGCTTTAATTATATTTAACATGAATTCATTTTCATTCATTTTGGAGTAGAATGTCCTATACCAGAAGTGACTTTCTCACAGTCATTCTACCAAAAAAATCTCACAGGGGTGCATGCCCCCGGACCCCCCCCCCAGTAACTTTGCCACTGCTGCTGAAAAAAATTATAGTGTATATAATTAACTCGTACACATTGTAAATAGAATGCACTTTTTCAGAACTTGACCTACCGTTGTCATGTAAATATCAGACTGGGAATTATTGACGTTCACTACCTCCCCCTATCTGAAAGTGTAGCCAATGACATAACACCCAAAACGTTTTGTAATTATATATATATTTTCTATATATTTTTTACCCCTTTTTCTCTCCAATTCCGTGATATCCAATTGGTAGTTCCAGTCTTGTTCCATCGCTGCAACTCCCCTACGGATTCGGGAGAGGCGAAGGTCGAGAGCCATGCGTCCTCCAAAACACGACCCTGCCAAGCCGCTCTGCTTCTTGACACACTGCTCACTTAACCCGGAAGCCAGCCGCACCAATGTGTCGGAGGAAACACCATACAACTGGTGACCGAAGTCAGCGTGAATACGCCCGGCCCGCCACAAGGAGTCTCTAGAGCGCGATGGGACAAGGACATCCTGGCCGACCAAAACCTCCCCTAATCTGGACGATGCTGGGCCAATTGCGCGCCGCCTCATAGGTCTTCTGGTTGTGGCCGGCTGTGCCTCGACACAATCCTGTCTCGGAGTTCTATGGACAATTCCTTCGACCTCATGGCTTGGTTTTTGCTCTGACATGCACTGTCAACTGTGGGGCCTTATATAGACAGGTGTGTGCTTTTCCAAATCATGTCCAATCAATTGAATTTACCACTGGTGCACTCCAATCAAGTTGTAGAAACATCTCAAGGATGATCAATGGAAACTCAATTTTGAGTCTCATAGCAAAAGGTCTGAATACTTAAGTAAGATATTTCTGTTTTTTTATTTGTAATACATTTGCTAACATTTCTAAAAAACAGTTTTTACTTCATCATTATGGGGTATTGTGTGTAGATTGAGGAAAAACATGTATTTAATAAATTTTAGAATAAGGCTGTAACGTACATTGTTTTGGGGGTCTGAATATTTTCAGAATGCACTGCAGTGGAAACACAACCAGCTATTACACTAAGGGAAACATTGCCTCATGGATGTCCCTCCTCATTGAGTAACATGTGTGTCAGAGATAGGTCTGCATTGGCTAGACAGGGGGTATTAATGGGTGTTGGTTGTGAGTCATTTCCTCTTGGGAAAATATAGTTTAAGGCTCTGAAGAACACCTGCTCACTGCTGCTCCCTTCAGGAATGCCAAACATCAACCAGTCCATTTGTCCGTGTATACTCTGGGTCTTGCCTAAACATCATCAAATCAAATCAAATTTTAAAATCAAATTTATTTATAAAGCCCTTCTTACATCAGCTGATGTCACAGAGTGCTGTACAGAAACCCAGCCTAAAACCCCAAACAGCAAGCAATGCAGGTGTAAAAGCACGGTGGCTAGGAAAAAACTCCCTAGAAAGGCCAAAACCTAGGAAGAAACCTAGAGAGGAACCAGGCTGTGAGAGGTCTTGCCTAAACATCAGACTGTTTCAAGTTTTAATGTCACATAGACAAGTACAGTGAAATGCCTTTCTTGCAAATCCAACATTGCAATAATCAATAACAATATATTACTAGAAAAAACATGAGAAATAAGAATAAGAAATATGAAATACACAAAGTAAGTAAGCATACTATATAAAGGAAATATTTAAGTCCGTTCCAGTACCATATTAACAGGTAGATATGTATAGGGGTAAGGTGACTATATACAGGGTCAGTTCCAGTACCGTATTAACAATGTGCAGGGATACTGGACTGATGGAGGTAGATATGTATAGGGGTAAGGTGACTGTTAATATGGTACTGGAACTGACCCTGTATATAATGTGCAGGGATACTGGAGTGATGGAGGTAGATATGTATAGGGGTAAGGTGACTAGGCAACAGGAGCTGTAGGGCCTTCTTTACGACTGTGCGTCTGTGTTTGGACCATTTTAAGTCTTTAGTGATTTGGACACCAAGGAACTTGAAGCTGTCTACCCGCCCCATCGATGTGGATGGGGCCGTGCTCGCCCCCCGTTTCCTGTAGTCCACGATCAGCTCCTCCCCCTCACCACCTGGGGTTGGCCCGTCAGGAAGTCCAGGATCCAGTTGCAGAGGGAGGTGTTCAGACCCAGAGTCCTAAGCTAGTTGACAATCTTGGAGGGGACAATGGTGTTGAATGCTGAGCTATAGTCAATGAACAGCATTCTCACATAGATATTCCTCTTATCTAGGTGGGTGAGGGCAGTGTTGAGTGCAATTGAGATTGCGTCATCTATGGATCTGTTGGGGCGGTATGCAAATTGGAGTGGGTCTAAGGTGTCTGGGATGATAGAGTTAATATCCAGCCTCTCCAAGCACTTCATGATTACAGAAGTGAGTGCTACAGGGCGGTAGTCATTGTGGCATGAAGCCTTAGAGTTCTTGGGAACAGGAATGATGGTGGTTATCTTAAAACATGTGGGGATTACAGACTGGGACAAGGACAGGTTGAAAATGACAGTGTAGATGCCTTCCAGTTGTTCTGCGCATGCTATGAGACCGTGCCCTGGAATACCGTCGGGCCCCGTGGCCTTGCGGATGTTGACCTGATCAAACACCTCACTCAGGTCCGGCCCTCGGAGAGTGAGATCACCCAGTCCTCTGGGTCGGCTCAATGTTGTTATTGTCAAAGCGTGCATAAAATGTATTGAGTTTGTCTGGTAGAGAAGCATCGTTGGGCAGATCACGGCTGGGTCTTCCTTTGTGATCCGTAATGGACTGTAGACCCTCCCACATGCGGCGGGCGTCGGAGCCTGTGTAATACGATTCCACCGTAATTGTCTGTCTGAAAGAAGTAGCTGTAAAAAAAAACAGACAGAAAGTTGAATAACATTATATTTACTCTTACTTTACCGGTTGCTACATGCTGTTGGTCCTTTTGGCAGGAGGTGGAGATAGGGTATCCACAGGAAAGTGTTGTTTACCCAATACTTCGGTATTGAAAATGAAAACCAGAAATACAAAACGATGTACAGACCAGCATAGTGAAGGTCTGGTTGATAAAACTACTCTGTCTCACATTCCTACCTGCAAAAGGCCTCAACCACACGGACAACCGGTAAAGTATAATTGTATATAGCATTTTTGGCTTGTAGAGGTCGTGACAGGAAAACCTTCCTAATCCAAAAGCTCATTTCTACCCAACGTAGAATTGTATGCAATTCAACGTTGGGTTTTCAGTCTACACTGGGCCATGTTCATTAGGCAGCAAATGGAAGACAAGGGACAGAAACAGGGAAGGAGTACCTTGACTTGACAAGAATAAATGCTTGTATACCGGGTGCACATTTAAAAAATATATATATATTTTGTTAGGTGGTGTCGTAATGATAACAACACAGAGTAGAGGTTCTTTCAAGCAGACACCTTTGAAGTGATGGGGTTTCTGTCATTAAAGCCACAATGATTTCTCCCTCACAGATGATCGTAAGAATAACGAGGGTCTCCAGATGGAGTTTAAGTCCAACCAGTGGTTTGGAGCCACTGTGCGGTCACATGGTGAACACATCCTGGTGAGTGTCATGTCCTTATCTCCATGGTTCGATCGCGTGTTGAATAAGGGAGAGCCCGTTTTTGTTGTTTTTGAAAGTCTCTGAAAAAGAGTTATATTGAAAAAAAAAAGTTTGCTTACTAGCTACCTTTTTGAATTTGGGATCCTGCAACGTGGATATCTATCCAGGGATCTTGCTAACGAAAAGTTTGACGAGCTACTTGGCGTAGCTGCTACCTAGCTATCAAACTAGCAAGGTTTCCTTGACAGCTTGAACACAGCCCGTGGCGCGGTTAGCCCTTGTGGCTGGGACCGCGGATTGTATAAATCCCTGCTGTTTGTTGATGTTTAAATCTGCCCTGCGACTTGCCCTATCTGGAAATGCATGGAGTACCAGCCCAGGTGACAGAACCAGGCCGATAGTGGTCGAGTTCCTGAGGTTCAAAGACAAGAAGGCTGTTCTGGACAGAGCCAAAACATTTGAGAGGAACCAACATCTTCCTCAACAAGGACTTCTCTGAAGCTGTGCGCCAGTGGCGGAAAGAACTTATCCCAGCTATGAAGCTGCCAGAGAGCGTGGGAACATTGCTTACATCCTCTACGACAGGCTCATTGTCCACCTTCCCTCCCAAAAGCCCGAGATGAAAGAGAGAGCCAAGCTTCAGGGTCCGAAGCTTAAACCCAACATTACACATACAAAAGTACAATATGTAAACACCCCTTCAAATTAGTGGATTCGGCTATTTCAGCCACACTCGTTGCTGACAGGTGTATAAAATCGACCACATAGCCATGCAATAGAAAAACGTTGGCATTAGAATGGCCTTACTGAAGAGCTCAGTGACTTTCAACGTTTCACCGTCATAGGATGCAACCTTTCCAACAAGTCAGTTCTTTAAATTGCTGCCCTGCTAGAGCTGCCCCGGTCAACTGTAGGTGCTGTTATTGTGAAAGTGGAAACGTCTAGGAGCAACAACGGCTCAGTCGCGAAGTGGTAGGCCACACAATGTCACAGAATGGGACCAGCGAGTGCTGAAGTTCATAAAAAATGTCTGTCCTCAGTTGTAACACTCACTACCGAACTTACTAAGAACTGATAGTCGGTAGCTTAATGAAATGGGTTTCCATGGCCGAGCAGCCACACACAAGCTTAAGATCACCATGTGCAATGCCAAGCGTCGGCTGCAGTGGTGTTGGAGTGGTTTTTCCCCACAAAAGGGCTTTATTACAGACAGAAATATTCCTCCGATTCATCCTCTGTCCGGGTGGTTGGTCTCAGTCGATCCCACAGGTGAAGAAGCTGGATGTGGAGGTCCTGGGCTGGCGTGGTTATACGAGGTCTGCGGTTGTGAGGCCAGTTGGTCGACTTTCAAATTCTCTAAAACGATGATGGAGGCTTATGGTAGAGAAATGAACATAACATTTTCTGGCAGGACCGAGTTTGGGAAACGCTGCTCTAACACACACTATATTGTTGTTGTTGTTGTATTGTTTGTATATCGTTGTATTTTCAATTTGTGAACACATCCTGGGGGCTGTCATGTCCTTTTTTTGGAATCCAGAACCAAATCTTGCGTGCGCTGGCTAGCGAACAGTCTGTAACGAGAGATTACTCCATTACTCTATTGAGTCCCTTTGACTGTTGCATGGCCTTGCTGTAGTTAACTGTACTCATGAGGTGTTATGTCTCTCTTAGGCCTGTGCTCCTCTCTACCAGTGGAGCACGTACAGCGTGTCAGAGAGAGAGCCTGTTGGAACATGTTTCCTGAAGAAAAGAGGAGAAGTTGTGGAATACTCTCCTTGCCGATCTAGTAAGTGACTGGGAAAATAGATTTTTCTCATCCCAGCAAATTAAGCCTAGAGATTCTTCATTAAAAAGTGCATTGTAGTCCGGGATTAGATCTTATCTGGGTCTGGGAAACTGGCCCTATATCTGTTGATATAAATAACTGCAGATTGAGATAACCCCACACTGGTCTACCATTGAGAGATTATTAAATCGTTCTGTGTTTGTGTTACTCTGAACAGAAGCCAACTCTCCACAGGGACAAGGATTCTGTCAGGCTGGATTCAGTATTGACTTTGTCAAGGTGCGTATTGTGTTTTGTGTCCTCTTTGTCAAGGTGCATACTTTGCAGTGTTCCAAACAACAATAGGTAAATATAAACATTATTATAAAGTATTATTCTCCGGGGGCTTGGATTCCATTTCAGATGTTATTGTCTTGTTTTCTTCTTTCAGAATAACATAACTTATTTCTTTCTCTCTCTCTCTCTCTTTCTTTCTTCCTTTTTATATTTGTTTTTCTTTATTTTATCTTTTTCAAATATATATTTTTTTCTTTCTCTCTCTTTCTCTCTCCAACAGAATAACAGGGTGGTTGTTGGAGGCCCTGGTAGTTTCTACTGGCAAGGTAAGTGATGTGTAATTCTATATATTTACTGAGCAGGTCTGCTATTACAGGGTATTATCAGACACACTGTGCTCTGTGTGGCTCTCCTCTGAGATGAGGCATGCAGTGATGCAGGGAATTTGTGGTGATGCTCTGATTGCCTAACTATAGCTGTTGTCAATGCAGTAATGCTTTGACTGCCTAAATGTAGCTGTTGTCAATGCAGTAATGCTTTGACTGCCTAAATATAGCTGTTGTCAATGCAGTAATGCTTTGACTGCCTAAATATAGCTGTTGTCAATGCAGTAATGCTTTGACTGCCTAAATATAGCTGTTGTCAATGCAGTAATGCTTTGACTGCCTAAATATAGCTGTTGTCAATGCAGTAATGCTTTGACTGCCTAAATATAGCTGTTGTCAATGCAGCTCTTAGGCTGACAAGTGAGCAGTTGTCTGTGAGATCATGACCCGGCATGACACTGGCTTGCAGGAGTGACTGCCTAGCTAACAACAACTGTTCCCACAACTTTAGAGAACATTCCCTTAAGAGTCTCATAGGAATGTTCCTGTGAAGTGCAAGGAATGGTTCCAAGAGACCATTCCCTTAATGTCAAATAGAACTTACCAAGAACGTGGTCACCATGTTCTCAGAACTTAAGATATTAAATGTTCTAGACACGTTTCATGGGAACATTACAAGAACATTCACGTGTTCAGTTTTCTGTGGGTTAGGAGAATATTCCATCAACGTCCCACCAAACATAAACAGAACATGGTTGCCATGTTCTCAGAATATTTAAGCAGTAGGACACAAGAGGCTGCGCTGTATCATGAATACAGTCAGAGGTAAATGGCGTTGTTCAGCCCGATGGGATAGCCTGGGACATGTTTAGGCATCAAATTAGGAATGTTCCAGATGTAAATGCCATGACGACGAGAGCTGATGTGATTCCTAATCAGACACACGTTTGTTCAACGTAACAGTATGTATTGTTGATTTCAGAAAGACGATAGAGAGTTCTCTTTGAGATGCTCAGCTTCCTAGACTTCTACCGATTCCCATATTTCAACGAGAAAATCATTTGAATTAGATCAGGCAGGTGTGTTGTATCTGTTGCCAAATAATTCCATTAACGTACACTACCGTTCAAAAGTTTGGGGTCACCTATAAATGTCCTTATTTTTGAAAGAAAAGCAATTTTTTTTTTGTCCATTAAAATAACATCAAATTGATCAGAAATACAGTGTAGACATTGTTAATGTGGCAAATGACTGTTGTAGCTGGAAACGGCTGATGTTTTTATGGAATATCTACTTAGGCGTACTGAGGCCCATTATCAGCAACCATCACTCGTGTGTTCCAATGGCACGTTGTGTTAGCTAATCCAAGTTTATAATTTTAAAAGGCTAATTGATCATTAGAAACCCCTTTTGCGATTATATTAGCACACCTGAAAACGGTTGTCCTGATTATAGAACTAGTAATGGTGCGGCGGGTAACCTAGTGGTTAGAGCATTGGACTAATAACCGAAAGGTTGCAAGATCAAATCCCCGAGCTGACAAGGTAAAAATCTGTCGTTCTGCCCCTGAACAGGCAGTTAACACACTGTTCCTAGGACGTCATTGTAAATAAGAATTTGTTCTTAACTGACTTGCCTAGTTAAATAAAGGTACAAAATAAATAAAAATAAATAAAACTGGCCTTCTTTAGACTAGTTGAGTATCTGGAGCATCAGCATTTGTGGGTTCGATTACAGGCTCAAAATGGCCAGAAACAAAGACCTTTCTTCTGAAACTCGTCAGTATATTCTTGTTCTGAGAAAGGAAGGATATTCCATGTGAGAAATTCCCAAGAAACTGAAGATCTCGTACAACACTGTGTTCTACTCCCTTCATAGAACAGCGCAAACTGGCTCTAACCAGAATAGAAAGAGGAGTGGGAGGCCCCGGTGCACAACTGAGCAAGACGACAAGTACATTAGAGTGTCTAGTTTGAGAAACAGACGCCTCACAAGTCCTCAACTGGCAGCTTCATTAAATAGTACCCGCAAAACACCAGTCTCAACATCAACAGTGAAGACGCGACTGTGGGATGCTGGTCTTCTAGGCAGAGTTCCTCTGTCCAGTGTGTGTGTTCTTTTGCCCATCTTAATCGTTTATTTTTATTGGCCAGTCTGAGATATGGCTTTTTCTTTGCAACTCTGCCTTATTATCTTCTATTCTTCTGAAGTTAACCACATGAATTGTGGTATTTAGATTACTATATAGGGAGAGAACGTTCACCAATCGTTCACCAATCAGAGCCTTGATGGGCTGGGCAACAGTAACAAGATGTTTTCTCTGGGACCATCAGGCTGGACACAGGAATATTCTTGCAATGTGTCTAGGACATTAATATCTTATGTTCTGAGAAC
Organism: Hucho hucho; assembly: GCA_003317085.1. NCBI lineage: Eukaryota > Metazoa > Chordata > Actinopteri > Salmoniformes > Salmonidae > Hucho > Hucho hucho. Next base: position 27,739 of record QNTS01009573.1, read on the forward strand.
AAAGCAGCCATGTTCTGTGAGTGTTTGGTGGGACATTGAGGGAATATTCTCCTGTCCCTCAGGAAAACTGGACACAGGAATGTTTTTTTGCAACATTCCCACGAAATGTGTCTAAGACATTATTATCTTGTACTCCTGAGAACATGGGAACCGTGTAACATTACAAAAAAAAATTCTCTCTCCCTAGAATTGTTAGCTGGGTGGTCTCTTAATTCTGTGACAGATTCTCTGACCAGGGAAAATGTTCAGATGTTGTTTTCCTTTTGGGTGTGCTGCTAGTTGCAACATCCTGTTGTGAGTCAAATGAGCAAATACAGCCACATTTTTTAAAAGCTGTCAAAAGTTGTTCTTAACGAAGTGACTCATTGGCTGCTGCTGTGCTGGGTAGGCACAGAGTGAATTTGAATAGGGAGGGGTGTAATTGAAAAACGGTCAACATTTTGTATTTGGTGCCATGCCAGCCTGCAACTCAATAGTAGAAAGGTGCTCCTAATGTTTTGTACACTCAGTGTATATTAGATTCTCACATTCTGCGAACCTTGAAGCATTTTTTTGTGAAAAAATGTAAAGCAGAAGCACAATTTAGACCTAAACAAATTAGGCTACACAAACCCTCTCACCCCTGACCCTGCTTTAATAACCTTTGTCATTAAGGAGTATAACCCGTTATGTTCTAAATAACATAAGGTGATATGTACCACGCTGTATGTTATTTCCACAGGTCAGCTGATAAGTGATGATATCTCTGAGATCATCACCAGGTTCAATAGAGAATACTACACTCCTTACAGTAACCAGCTGACCACTAAGTCTGCCAGCGATCAGTACGATGACAGCTATTTAGGTAAGTCCTGTTGGCCGAGTCCCAAACCGCCACCTATTCCCTCTATAGTGCTCTACTTTTGACCATAGGGAATAGAGTGCCGTGTGGGACATATTCATTTTCTGGTTAAATGTATGTTTGTTCTCAAGTGGTGTTGAAGCTCTTGGTTTGGCTCTGTGAGAGGCTCATACTTATCGTTAAAGAATTTAATGAGCACTTAGGGTTTTGTGGTGGAGGATTTAGCAATGTTCTTAAACTGTGCATGGTGAGTTGTAGAATGTAGTAAGTTAGTAAGTTAAACAGTACTCCGCAGGCGCCACATCTAATGGGTTGTTTTGGTATTTATTTTATATTTACTTCCAGGTTATTCTGTGACTGTCGGTGACTTCAATGCTGATGGAGAAGATGGTAAGACTTGGCCATCAAACTGTTCCCATCTACCGCTGTCTCTTCTATGTCCATCTACACTCTTTCCTCTGTTTAGTACTGCATACATGGCCTTTAACCTACTCATGTTATTTTGTCACGTGTAAAAGTGGGATGCGCCGTACTGTAATCTCTGGGTTTGGTACAGTAATGTGTTGTGGAATGTCTTAGGACTGTGGTTGATACTTAATGTTCCAGAATGGAACAGTTCAATGGTGATCTCATTCTAACATTCTATATAGAACAGTTTAATGGTGATCTCATTCTAACATTCTATATAGAACAGTTTAATGGTGATCTCATTCTAACATTCTATATAGAACAGTTTAATGGTGATCTCATTCTAACATTCTATATAGAACAGTTCAATGGTGATCTCATTCTAACATTCTATATAGAACAGTTCAATGGTGATCTCATTTTAACATTCTATATAGAACAGCTCAATGGTGATCTCATTCTAACATTCTATATAAAACAGTTCAATGGTGATCTCATTTTAACATTCTATATAGAACAGCTCAATGGTGATATCATTCTAACATTATAAGTGATTTCTGTTATTTCTCTTCTCAGATTACATTACCGGGGTACCCAGGGGAGACAAAGCTCTGGGCTATGTAAGTATTGTGAGCTCATATATACAAACAGAATTTTGTATATAACAATTATTTAGCTTTCATTTAATCTTGGTTATCCCAGAACCAAAATTGTGTGTATTTTTGTCAGATGCTCAATGTTTACGTAGTCTGTCAACGAGAGATTAACCTTCATTTAACCTTTATTTACAGTGCATTCTGAAAGTATACAGACCCCTTCACTTTTTCCACATTTTGTTACGTTTTATTCTAAAATGGATTAAATAAAAACATTTCCTCAATCTTCGCTCAATACCCCATAATGACAAAGCAAAAACAGGTTTTTAGACATTTTTGCAAATGTATAAAAATACAAAATAATTCTTATTTACATAAGTATTCAGACCCTTTACTATGAGACTTGAAATTGAGCTCAGGTGCATCCTGTTTCCATTGAACATCCTTGAGATGTTTTTATAACTTGATTGAAGTCGTAAATTCAATTTTTTGGACATAATTTGGAAGGCACACATCTGTCTATATAAGGTCCCACAGTTGACAGTGCATGTCAGAGCAAAAACTAAGCCATGAGGTCGAAGGAATTGTCCGTAGAGCTCCTAGACAGGATTGTGTCGAGGCACAGATCTGGGGAAGGGTACCAAAACATTTATGCACCATTGAAGGTCCCCAAGAACACAGTGGCTTCCATCATTCTTAAATGGAAGAGTTTTGGAACCACAAAGACTCTTCCTAGAGCTGGCCGCCCGACCAAACTGAGCAATCGAGGGATAAGGGCCTTGGTCAGGGAGGTGACCAAGAACCCGATAATTACCTTGACAGAGCTCCAGAGTTCCTCTGTGGAAATAGGAGAACCTTCCAGAAGGACAACCATCTCTGCAGCACTCCACAAATCAGGCCTTTATGATAGAGTGGCCAGACGGAAGCCACTCCTCAGTAGATTGCATTTGACAGCCCGCTTGGCATTTGCCAAGTGGCACCTAAAGACTCTCAGACCATGATACACAAGATTCTCTGATCTGATGAAACCAAGATTGAACTCTTGGGCCGAAATGCCAAGCGTCACATCTGGAGGAAACCTGGCACCATCCCTACGGTGAAGCATGGTGGTGGCAGCATCATGCTGAGGGGATGTTTTTCAGCAGTAGGGACTGGGAAACTAGTCAGGGTCAAGGGAATGATGAACGGCGCAAAGTACAGAGAGATCCTTGATGAATAACCTGAGCGCTCAGGACCTCAGACTGGGGTGAAGGTTCACCTTCCAACAGGACAACGACCCTAAGCACACAGCCAAGAAAACGCAGGAGTGGCTTGGGGACAAGTCTCTGAATGTCCTTGAGGGGCCCAGCTAGAGCCCAGACTTGAACCCGATCGAACATCTCTGGAGGGACCTGAAAATAGCTGTGCAGCAACGCTCCCCATCCAACCTGACAGAGCTTGAAAGGATCTGCAGAGAAGAATGGGAGAAAGTCCCCAAATACAGGTGTGCCAAGCTTGTAGCTTCATACCCAAGAAGACTCAAGGCTGTAATCGCTGCCAAAGGTGCTTCAACAAAGTACTGAGTAAAGGGTCTGAATACTTATGTAAATGTGATATTTCCGTTGTTTTATATGCATTTGCTACAATGTGAAGGGGTCTGAATGCTTGAGCTATAAAAAAAAAAAAAATAGAGAGCTGTCCTATACATGTGTTGAAGAGGTCAATGGCACACAGACCGTGGGGGAAGAACAAGGACACAATCATTGGCGCCAAATTCAAAAAGTCTGATTTTACAATGTGGATATTCGTCGTAGTCGTCATGATTTTTTGTGTTCTAACAGGCCCACAATGTGGTTAGTAAAACCTGAATTTGGATCTATTTGGCTGTTTCCGCAGCATAATATTTAGAAATAGTCATTTCAGTTCATTAACAATATCTGCTTAACTCCCCCCCCCCCCAAAATAGTGTGAAATACACATTTAAACAAAAGCTTAAATGTAGGTACATTTTTAAAGGTGGCGTGAGTGGCGTTGCCATGGCATTTCCATTGTTTTGGTCAGTTCAATTTATCTCTTTACCGCATCTATGCTGTGTGTGCTGTGTAGACAGCCATTGTTGCCATGGCTAAAACACACACAGACTAGATCAACTAGGCTTACTATTATTATGTAGAGTCGGTGTGTAAGTCGTTGTGGGTGAAAAAAACGAAAACTGAGTCAGTTATTTTGTCTTGCCATGTAGGTGAACATCTTCAATGGGAGGAACATGGTGTCTGTTCTGAACTTCACAGGAACACAGGTACGGTATGAGATGGTAGTGGTTTTACATGGAACTGTGTGCGTGCGTACCGACTCTGAGCCAGCAGGATGAACGGAATGTTGACATAATTAATATGATTTGTTTTGAGGGTTCCTCTTGGAATCTCTGTTACAGTCCACACAGAGACAGTCTGTTACAGTCCACACAGAGACCGTCTGTTACAGTCCACACAGACAGAGACCGTCTGTTACAGTCCACACAGACAGAGACCGTCTGTTACAGTCCACACAGACAGAGACCGTCTGTTACAGTCCACACAGACAGAGACCGTCTGTTACAGTCCACACAGACAGAGACAGTCTGTTACAGTCCACACAGACAGAGACCGTCTGTTACAGTCCACACAGACAGAGACCGTCTGTTACAGTCCACACAGACAGAGACAGTCTGTTACAGTCCACACAGACAGAGACAGTCTGTTNNNNCTCTGTGGAACTGTAGTAAACCTTATTCAGCATCATATTGGTCTCTGTGGAACTGTAGTAAACCTTATTCAGCATCATATTGGTCTCTGTGGAACTGTAGTAAACCTTATTCAGCATCATATTGGTCTCTGTGGAACTGTAGTAAACCTTATTCAGCATCATATTGGTCTCTGTGGAACTGTAGTAAACCTTATTCAGCATCATATTGTTCTCTGTGGGGTGATGGTGAGGATACCACACATTGTATTTCTCCCTGTTTCCTCAGATGGCTGCCTACTTTGGCCATTCTGTGGCAGCAACCGACATCAATAACGATGGGTAAGTAATGATGGGTGCACTGACCGCCATGTCCCAAATGGCACCCTAATCCCTTATATTGTGCACTACATAGGGCAGAGCCCTATGGACCCTGGTCAAAAGTAGTGCACTACGGTAGGGCAGAGCCCTATGGACCCTGGTCAAAAGTAGTGCACTACGTAGGGCATAGGTTACCATTTGGGACCTGGGCTCTATCTTAGTAGGTTGTGACCTCTTTACAGTCTATCCAGGGTCATGTTCATTGGTGCAAAAGGAAAACAAGTGTTTCTTATTGGACACGTTCAGGTAGCCCCTCCCTGTTTGTTTGTTTGTTTTTCTTGTGTTTAGTCAACACGGCATTGCCCCTGGAGGATGTTTCTTAATGGTAAATAGAGGGCCCGACTTATACAAACTGTTGGGATCAGCTCAAGGCGATAGACGTTCTCATCTTGTAGCAGAGCTAGCTGATTAATCTCTAGATGAAGACACAGTCGTGACCATAGACGGGTAAATGATACAGACTCCTGACTGCTTTCAGATGCAGCTGAATATCTTGGCAGATTTTCTGTATGTTCTTTCAGGAGTTCTAAAACTTTTTTTTTGTGGCCGGGGACCCCTTTTGTGATAGCAAATTCAGAACATAACTTGAGTGGGATTCAAATAGCATACAAGGACTTTTACTAGGTGTTCAGCAATGCATGGCCAGACGAAACAAGTCTTGGACCCTGGGAAGGGACATTTTAAAGGCCTGCCTCTTGGCATGGGAGATAACATATTGCAGTTTTCAAGCTGATTTCCTGCAATTTTACCCATTTGTCATGGGGCAGATTTTTTGTTGTTGTTGCAGCTTCAAAGCTAATGTCCTGCAATACCACACGTTTCGCCATGAGGCAGAGAAAAAACATAGCAATTTTAAAGCTTAAATTACAGTGCATGTATGTAAAAATAAATTCAATAAAAACTTTGGGAGGGAAAACAAGGTAGTATTGAGTCGATAAATGTATAATTGGTGGATACCAATATCCCTGTGAGCCTCCGAGGCCCAAGTTGCCCAGGGTAAAAAATTGTAGGCAAATAATTTGCGGACCCCACTTTGAGAACCCCTGGGTTATATTATTTACAGTGGGTAATAAATAACTTTAACGTTAGGGAAAATTATGTGTAGGTCAGGGCCATTTAAATCAAAAATAAATTGTAAATTGTAACACAACAAAGGGTTGGTTTCCCGAGCATAGACTGGACTAAAATGCAGTTCCAATGGACGATCTCCATTGAACATGCTTCTTATTTTATTTTTTATTTTATTTTTTTATTTCACCTTTTTTTAACCAGGTAGGCCAGTTGAGAACAAGTTCTCATTTACAACTGCGACCTTCTTAGTCCACTTGAATCTACAGTAAGTGTGTGAAACCAAGCTAAAATGTTTTTAAAACATCCAATGGGGTTATTGGATGTCACATAGAAGTTTCCTTCTCTGAGGAAGACATCACGTTGAAACATCCATCTACTAGAACAAAAAAGTCTGAGCGTTCTGTTATTCTGAACACTCCAATGGATGAGTTCACGATTGGAAGTTTTTCCTCTGTAATTCAGGTCCATAAGTATTTGGACAGGATTTGCATAATTTTGGCTCTGTACGCCAACACAATTGATTTAAAAGGAAACAATCAAGTCGTGCTTTTAAGTGTAGACTTTCATCTTTCATCTTTAGGGTTTTGTCAAAATGAGTGTATGAACCATGTAGGAATTACAACCATTTTTATAAATAGACCCCACATTTTAGGGGCTCTAAAGTAATTGGAAAAACTAACATAAGCATAAATTTAATGATTCATTTTGATACTTGGTTGCAAATCCTTTGCAGTCAATGACTGCCTGAAGCTGGGTTTCTTCCCTGGTGATGCTCTGCCAGGCCTTTACTGCAGGTCTTCAGTTTCTGCTTGTTCTTGGGGCGTTTTGCCTTCAGCAAAGTGAAATGCATGCTCAATTGGATTCTGGTCAGGTGATTGACTTGGGCCATTGCAGAACATTCCACTTCTTTGCCTCAAAAAAGTATTGGGTTGCTTTGGCAGTAATGCTTCGGGTCGTTGTCCATCTGCACTGTGAAGCGCCGTCCAATGAGTTTTGAAGCATTTTGGCTGAATCTGAGCAGATAATATAGCTACTTCAGAATTCTTCCTGCTGCTTTTGTCAGCAGTCTCATCATCAATAAATACAAGGGAACCAGTTTCATTGGCAGCCATACATGCCCACACCATAACACTGGCGCAGCGGACCAAGGCACTGCATCTCAGTGCTAGAGGCGTCATTACAGACCTATGGCTCGATTCCAGGCTGTACAATTGGCCCGGGTTTGGCAGGGGTAGGCCGTCATTGTAAATTAGAATTTGTTCTTAAATGACTTGTCTAATTAAATAAATTAATGAAATAAAATAATAAAAGAGAAAACCTCCACCATGCTTCACAGATGAGGTGGTATGCTTCGGATCATGAGCAGTTCCTTCCCTTCTCCGTACTCTTCTCTTCCCATCATTCTGGTACTAGTTGATCTTTGTCTCATCTGTCCATAAGATGTTGTTCCAGAACTGTACAGGCTTTTTTACATGTTTTTTTGGCGAACTCTAATCTGGTCTTCCTGTTTTTGAGGCTTACCAATGGTTTACATCTTGTGGTAAACCCTCTGTATTTACTCTGGTGAAGTCTTCTCTTGATTGTTGACTTTGACACAGATGTGCCTACCTTCTGGAGGGTGTTCTTGATCTGGCCAAGTGTTTTTAAAGGGTTTTTTCTTCACCAGGGAAATAATGATTCTGTCATCCACCCTGGTCTTCCCGGGCCTTTTGGTGTTCCTGAGCTCACCAGTGCGTTCTTTCTTTTTAAGAATGTACCAAATAGTTGATTTGGCCACACCAAATGTTTTTTGCTATCTCTCTGATGGGTTTGTTTTGATTTCTCAGCCTAATGATTGCTTGCTTCACTGGCAGTGACAGCTCTTTGGACTTCATATTGAGGGTTTACAGCAACAGATTCCAAATGCAAATGGCACGCTTCAAATCAACTCTAGACATTTTATCTGCTTACTTGTAAATTAACTAATGAGGGAATTACACACACCTGGCCATGGAACAGCTGAGCAGCCAATTGTCAAATTACTTTTGGGCCCTTAGAAAGGGGGGACCACATATAAAAAGTGCTGTGATTCCTACACCGTTCACCCCCAATTTGGATGTAAATACCCTCAAATTAAAGCTATTCATTATTTAATTTGAACTCCAATATGCTGTGGTAGGCAGCTAAAATAATAATAACTCGGGTCAATGGCCAAATATTTATGGACCTGACTGTATGTGTCCCTCTGTCTCTCCTTAGGCTGGTGGATCTGTTTGTGGGGGCCCCTCTGTTCATGGACCGTGGTAGTGATGGGAAGCTGAGGGAGGTGGGCCAGGTGTCTGTGTTCCTGGGGAAGGGAGGGTTCTCCTTCCACACACCCATCACACTGAGTGGGACAGAGATCTACTCACGCTTTGGCAGTTCTATCGCCCCACTGGGAGACCTGGATATGGATGGTTTTAACGGTATGAGGCCTTAACGGTATGAGGCCTTAACAGTATGTATGGGGCCTTAACGGTATGAGGCCTTAACGGTATGTATGAGGCCTTAACGGTATGAGACCTTAACGGTATGTATGAGGCCTTAACGGTATGTATGAGGCCTTAACGGTATGTATGAGGCCTTAACGGTATGTATGAGGCCTTAACGGTATGTATGAGGCCTTAACGGTATGAGTCCTTAACAGTATGAGGCCTTAACAGTATGTATGAAGCCTTAACGGTATGAGGCCTTAACAGTATGTATGAAGCCTTAACGGTATGTATGGGGCCTTAACGGTATGTATGGGGCCTTAACGGTATGAGGCCTTGGAGACAAAAACAGGCTGCCTGGTTCTTTAGCAAAATAACAGAAACTTTCCGAAAGTTTGCAGTTTTTTTTATAGAATTCCCGGTTGGACAACTCCTGGATTCAGGAGGAAAGAAGCCTGTCCCCCAACTGGGAATGCTCCAACCAAGATTTCTGGCCCCTTTAAGATTGCTTTGGGCCTTTTTGGGGGAAAGTTACCACATACTAGTCAGGGAGATCCTCTGGTTTGAAGACAATGACCAAAACATCATTAAGGGTTGTTGATGATCTCCCTCTTCCTGTAATGTTTCTTTGTTCCAGACATTGCCATTGCTGCACCCTACGGCGGGCCGAAGCACAGCGGCCTAGTGTATATCCACAATGGGAAGGCTGCAGGGCCTGACCCAGCGTTTTCTCAGGTCCTAGAGGGGAGGTGGGCCTCCTCTTACATGCCCCCCAGCTTTGGATACTCCCTGCACGGAGCCACCGATATTGACCAGAATGGATACCCAGGTAGTTTGATACTAGAATGGATACCCAGGTATTTTCATACTATAATGGATACCCAGGTAGTTTGATACTATTATGGATACCCAGGTAGTTTCATACTAGAATGGATACCCAGGTAGTTTGATACTAGAATGGATACCCAGGTATTTTCATACTAGAATGGATA
>QNTS01009581.1:14629-37302 GCA_003317085.1 Hucho hucho
TTCTAATAACTCTCTGCCAAGGAGGGGCCTGTAGTAGGTACCATCACAAACTAGCAGAGTTCCAATAACTCTCTGCCAAGGAGGGGCCTAAGGTAGGTACCATCACAAACTAGCAGAGTTCTAATAACTCTCTGCCAAGGAGGGGCCTGTAGTAGGTACCATCACAAACTAGCAGAGTTCCAATAACTCTCTGCCAAGGAGGGGCCTGTAGTAGGTACCATCACAAACTAGCAGAGTTCGAATAACTCTCTGCCAAGGAGGGACCTGTAGTAGGTACCATCACAAACTAGCATTCTAATAACTCTCTGCCAAGGAGGGGCCTGTAGTAGGTACCATCACAAACTAGCAGAGTTCCAATAACTCTCTGCCTGTAGTAGGTACCGTAGTTTCATCACAAACGTGTACAGTTCTGGAATAGAGACCTTACGTCATGACCTTCCGCATGCTCGATCGTCCACATGTTGAGTTTGTCTATCCCCACCAGACGTGATCCGGACATGCAGGTTGAAATATCAAAACTCAAAACTCTGAACCAAGTGTATTAATTTGGGGACAGGTCGAAACACATGAAACATTCATGGACATTTAGCTAGCTTGCTGTTGCTAGCTCATTTGTCCTGGGAGATAAACATTGGGTATTTACCTGAAATTCCTTTTTTTCCCAGGATATTTGTAGATATAGGACCCATTTTGAGTCAGACAAAATTGTGTGTTCTCTACTCTGACAATGAATCCACAGATAAAAGGGGAAACCTAGTTAGTTTCTAATAATCTCTCCTTGTTCAGTCGTCTTCTTCTGTGGATTTTATATGGCGGTTGGCAACTAACTAAGGTCATTACTGCAACCAACTGGACTGGAGTGTGGACATCGTTTATGTTTCAAGTCCCAAGTTCTATTTTAGAACCAAGTTCTATTTTAGAGGCCAGGCTACGCAAATGCTTGTGGACGCAACCGAGCGGTTTCGATGAAATGATTCAATAACATGTACGTCTAAATGTATTCGTCTAAATGTATTTTGAAATGCAGCCGGTGTGGTCGGCATGATTGCTGACTCCTTCTCAGGCAAAATAGGCTCTGTGGTTTGAATATAAACATGGATTCAGGGCACACAACATCTAACATCTGATCTCACATATCAAGGATAACTAGAACACAAACCTTTGGCATTCATGTTTAATATACGGTTGAAGTCGGAAAGTTTACATACACTTTAGCCAAATACATTTAAACTCAGTTTTTCACAATTCCTGACATTTAATCCTCGTAAAAATTCCCTGTCATAGGTCAGTTAGGATCACCACTTTATTTCAAGAATGTGAAATGTCAGAATAATAGTAGAGAGAATGATTTATTTAAACTTCTATTTATTTCATCACATTCCCAGTGGGTCAGAAGTTTACATACACTCAATTAGTATTTGGTAGCATTGCCTTTAAATTGTTTAACGTTGGGCAAACGTTTCAGGTAGCCTTCCACAAGCTTCCCACAATAAAGTTGGGTGAATTTTGGCACATTCCCCCGGACAGAGCTGGCGTAACTGAGTCAGGTTAGAAGGCCTCCATGCTAACACGCTTTTTCATTGTTGTGGCCATTTTGCAACAACAATCCCAGCTGTTGTTCTGGGATTGATTGTCCATTTGGAAGACCCATTTGCGACCAAGCTTTAACTTCCTGACTGATGTCTTGAGATGTTGCTTCAATATATCCACATAATTTTCCTGTCTCATGATGCCATCTATTTTGCGAAGTGCACCTGTCCCTCCTGCAGCAAAGCACCCCCACAACATGATGCTGCCACCCCCGTGCTTCACGGTTGGGATGGTGTTCTTCGGCTTCCAAGCCTCCCCGTTTTTCCTCCAAACATAACGATGGTCATTATGGCCAAACAGTTATATTTTTGTTTCATCAGATCAGAGGACAGTTTCTCCAAAAAGTACAATCTTTGTCCCCATGTGCAGTTGCAAACCATAGTCTGGCTTTTTTATGGCGGTATTGGAGCAGTGGCTTCTTCCTTGCTGAGCGGCCTTTCAGGTTATGTCGATATAGGGCTCGTTTTACTGTGGATATAGATACTTTTGTACCTGTTTCTTCCAGCATTTTCACAAGGTATTTTGCTGTTGTTCTGGTATTGATTTGCACCAAAGAACGTTAATCTCTAGGAAACAGAATGCATCTCCTTCCTGAGCGTTATGACGGCTGCGTGGTCCCATGGTGTTTACACTTGCGTACTATTGTTTGTACAGATGAACGTGGTATCTTCAGGCATTCGGAAATTGCTCCCAAGGATGAACCAGACTTGTGGAGGTCTACAATTTTTTTTCTGAGATCTTGGCTGATTTCTTTAGATTTTCCCATGATGTCAAGCAAAGGGTCACTGAGTTTGAAGGTAGGCCTTGAAATACATCCACAGGTACACCTCCAATTGACTCAAATTACGTAAATTAGCCTATCAGAATCTTTTAATGCCATGACATCATTTTCTGGAATTTTCTAATCTGTTTAAAGGTACAGTCAACTTAGTGTATGTAAACTTCTGACCCACTGGAATTGTGATACAGTGAATTATAAGTTAAATAATCTGTCTGTAAACAATTGTTGGAAAAGTACTTGTGTCATGCACAAAGAAGATGTCCTAACCGACTTGCCAGTACTGTAGTTATTAACAAGAAATGTGTAGAGTTGTTGAAAAACGAGTTTTATTGACTCCAACCTAAGTGTATGTAAACTTCCCGACTTCAACTGTATCTGAAAACAATCAGAAGTAGGCATAAGCAATGGAACATGGTTTTAAAGTAGCCTCGTCATGCTACCTGATCAAATCAAATACAATTTTATTGGTCACATACACATGGTTAGCAGATGATATTGCGAGTGTAGCGAAATGCTTGTGCTTCTAGTTCCGACAGTGCAGTAATATCTAACGTAATCTAACAATTCCACAAAAAACTACAGTGAGGGAAAAAAGTCTTTGATCCCCTACTGATTTTGTACGTTTGCCCACTGACAAAGAAATGATCAGTCTATAATTTTAATGATAGGTTTATTTGAACAATGAGAGACAGAATAACAAAAGAATCCAGAAAAACGCATGTGAAAAATTTTATAAATTGATTTGCATTTTAATGAAGGAAATAAGTATTTGACCTCCTCTCAATCAGAAAGATTTCTGGCTCCCAGGTGTCTTTTATACAGGTAACGAGCTGAGATTAGGAGCACACTCTTAAAGGGAGTGCTCCTAATCTCAGTTTGTTACCTGTATAAAAGACACCTGTCCACAGAAGCAATCAATCAATCAGATTCCAAACTCTCCACCATGGCCAAGACCAAAGAGCTCTCCAAGGATGTCAGGGACAAGATTGTAGACCTACAAAAGGCTGGAATGGACTACAAGACCATCGCCAAGCAGCTTGGTGAGAAGGTGACAACAGGAAGAAACACAAAAGAACTGTCAATCTCCCTCAGCCTGGGGCTCCATGCAAGATCTCACCTCATGGAGTTGCAATGATCATGAGAGCGGTGAGGAATCAGCCCAGAACTACACGGGAGGATCTTGTCAATGATCTCAAGGCAGCTGGGACCATAGTCACCAAGAAAACAATTGGTAAGACATTACGCCGTGAAGGACTGAAATCCTGCAGCGCCCGCAAGGTCCCTCTGCTCAAGAAAGCACATTTACATGCCCGTCTGAAGTTTGCCAATGAACATCTGAATGATTCAGAGGACAACTGGGTGAAAGTGTTGTGGTCAGATGAGACCAAAATGGAGCTCTTTGGCATCAACTCAACTCGCCGTGTTTGGAGGAGGAGGAATGCTGCCTATGACCCCAAGAACACCATCCCCACCGTCAAACATGGAGGTGGAAACATTATGCTTTGGGGGTGTTTTTCTGCTAAGGGGACAGGACAACTTCACCGCATCAAAGGGACGATGGACGGGGCCATGTACTGTCAAATCTTGGGTGAGAACCTCCTTCCCTCAGCCAGGGCATTGAAAATGGGTCGTGGATGGGTATTCCAGCATGACAATGACCCAAAACACACGGCCAAGGCAACAAAGGAGTGGCTCAAGAAGAAGCACATTAAGGTCCTGGAGTGGCCTAGCCAGTCTCCAGACCCTAATCCCATAGACAATCGTGGAGGGAGCTGAAGGTTTGAGTTGCCAAACGTCAGCCTCGAAACCTTAATGACTTGGAGAAGATCTGCAAAGAGGAGTGGGACAAAATCCCTCCTGAGATGTGTGCAAACCTGATGGCCAACTACAAGAAACGTCTGACCTCTGTGATTGCCAACAAGGGTTTTGCCACCAAGTACTAAGTCATGTTTTGCAGAGGGGTCAAATACTTATTTCCCTCATTAAAATGCAAATCAATTTCTAACATTTTTCACATGCGTTTTCTGGATTTATTTGTTGTTATTCTGTCTCACTGTTCAAATAAACCTACCATTAAAATTATAGACTGATCATTTCTTTGTCAGTGGGCAAACATACAAAATCAGCAGGGGATCAAATACTTTTTTCCCTCACTGTACCTAATACACGTAAATCTAAGTAAAGGGATGGAATAAGAATATATACATATAAATATATGGATGAGCGATGACCGAGCGGCATAGGCAAGATGCAATAGATGGTATTAAATACAGTATATATATTTATATTTCAGCTTGCTTATAGGGAAGGACACTCAACAAGCACAGCACTTACACAAATGACTGATGATTGGCTGAGAGAAATTGATGATAAAATGATTGTGGAGGTTGTCTTGTTAAACTTCAGTCAGCTTTTGACATTATCGATCATATTCTGCTGCTGGAAAAACTAATGTGTTATGGCTTCACACCCCCTGCTATAATTTGGATAAAGAGTTACTTGTCTAACAGAACACAGAGGGTTTTCTTTAAATGGAAGTCTCTCAAATATAATCCAGATAGAATCAGGAATTCCCCAGTTGTTGTCCTTGATGATCTTTTTGGCCTTCCTGTGACATCGGTGCTGTAGGTGTCCTGGAGGGCAGGTAGTTTGCCCCCGGTGATGCGTTGTTCAGACCGCACCACCCTCTGGAGAGCCTTGCGGTTGTGGGCGGTGCAGTTGTCTTACTCACGTAGACCACGGAGAAGGAGAGGGAGAGCCCAGAGTCCTTGGTAGCGGTGCCGCGTCGGTGGCACTGTGTTATCCTCAAAGCGAGCAAAGAAGGTGTTTAGTTTGTCTGAAAGCAAGACGTCATTGTCCGTGATGGTGTCCTTGATGTCTGTGAGGAAACCAGATGAAAGAAGTTTCATCTCAACAACAGAGAACCGAGTTTTAGCGTGTGTCCACAATGGCATACTATTCCCTACATAGCGCACTACTTTTTTAGAGCTCTTGTCAAAAGTAGTGCACTATATAGGGAATAGGACTCCATTTGGGACACTACCTTAGCCGTGAGGCCTGATGTCTTGGTTTCGATCATGTCTGTGTATGAAAGTCACACAGGTTGAGGGGAAGGGGGGATGAGGGGATGAGGGGAAAGAGGAGAAGGGAGGATGAGGGGAAGAGGGGATGTGTTAGCATCTCTCATCCTTTGTTGGTCTTGTCAGGGCCCAATCAGTCTGGTCTGACTGATTGTCAGTTCTTAGAAGTGTCGTCTCCCTCGGGTCTCATATGTCACCCTACTCACTATATACGGCACTGCGTTTGCCTAGACAGAGAGACAGAGAGAGAGAGAGAGACAGAGAGAGAGAGAGAGAGAGAGAGAGAGAGAGAGACAGAGAGACAGACATAAATAATGCTGTTCCAAAAAAGGTCCAGTTACCAGGACCACAAATACAAATTACATCTAGACATCGTTGCCCTAGAGCACACAAAAAACTATACATACCTCGACCTCAACATCAGCGCCACAGGTAACTTCCACAAAGCTGTGAACAATCTGAGAGACAAGGCAAGAAGTGCCATCAAAAGGAACATAAAATTTGACATACCAATTAAGATCTGGCTAAACGTACTTCAATCAGTTATAGAACCCATTGCCCTTTATGGTTGGGAAGTCTGGGGAACGCTCACCAACCAAAAATTCACAAAATGTCACAAACACCAAATTGAGACTCCTCTGTGTACAACGTAAAACACCAAACAATGCATGCAGAGCAGAATTAGGCCGATACCCGTTAATGATCAAAATCCAGAAAAGAGCCGTTAAATTCTACAACCACCTAAAAGGAAGTGATTTCCAAACCTTCCATAACAAAGCCATCACCTACGGAGAGATGAACCTGGAGAAGAGCCCCCTAAACAAGCTGGTCCTGGGGCTCTGTTCACAAGCACACCCCACAGAGCCCCAGGACAGCAACACAATTAGACCTAACCAAATCATGAGAAAACAAAAAGATAATCACTTGACACATTGGAAAGAATTTACAAAAAAGAGAGCAAACTAGAATTCTAGTTGGCCCTAAACAGAGAGTACACAGTGGCAGAACACCTGACCACTGTGACTGACACAAAATGAAGGAAATCTTTGACTGAAGTTCAAATATCATATGACGTTTTGCCACTTGCTCTGTAATAAAAGTAGTATTTTGATTTGTATTAATTCTTTTATTTGTAACTTGAATTCATCAATATTTAAAATGCATGACTACAATTTTTTTTTCGTTTTTTTTATTGATTTGGCTAATTATTCAACATATTGTTGAACATAATATACTTTATGGGCATATCAAAGCTCCAGATTTCGATCTCTGCTAGTTTTAAAGTTATGGCCTAATTCAAACAGAGACATTTGCATTGTAGGCAATGTAACCAATCACAGTCCTCCTTTTCATTCTATCATTGCACATCCTGCAAATCACCAGCTGAGGGCGATCATTTTAAAACAATTTTTCACCTTCACTCTGTTGGTAATGCTTACAAATAGACTCATATAGTAGAAGAGATCCCACTTTGGAACTTTGATATGCCTGTAGAGTATATCATTTTCAAAAATATATTGAAAAATTTGCCAAATCCAAAATGGTGTTTTTTGAGCTGCAGACTTTTTGGGTTGGATCTGACTATTTATTCTGCATCCGTTGGTACCAACCATTAGTCTGTGTGATTAACAGGTGCTGAGCTAGAGCAGTGTTTGTGAGACAAGGGCTGAACCCAAAGGGTCCGGCTATTTTTTACAATAACTTCTGTAGAATCAGACTGGTTTCAGCTACAAACTATTAAAAGCTATCTATGAAAAGCGGAGACTCACATGAAATGCTTTGCTGTACGACACTCACAAGCCACGCAGTGTCGTTAGAAGGTAACGGGTTATTCTACATAGAAGATCATAGGAAATCCCAGGAAATAGTGTCTGTAATACTGTAATAAGCTCACATAGTTACTGTCACAAACTCCAAACTCCACATATTACTGACTAGTTGGGTATACATTTTCCAATGAGCAAACAATTTATGTAAAAAAATGAAATACATTTTATCAGGTTCTTGCTTTGGCTGACCTTTTTTTTAATTATTGATATTTGTCAGTAAAACTCATGAATGCAACTGTTTATGTCAATTTGTTTTGTGTTCTACTTCTACTTGTTGTCCTGAAAATGAAATGGTAAAACATTGTAACGGGATGGACATGATGGATAGCGGACGTTTTAAGGGCTCCTGACCAAGGTTTTGTAGGGTTTTTTTGTATGCTGTTTTTAACTTTATTTGTACATAATGACTCCACCATAATGTCCTACAATGTAAATCGGCTTCTGAACATCAGAACAGCGATCACTAACCTCGATTTAGATGGAGATTTCTACTTCAACGATTCTGCAGCTCTGGAACATTCTGCTTACTCTGGACCAGGACCTAATCCCCGGGACTCGACAGAAGACTATCAAATCAATGGGTCCTGAAGAAATGTAATGTTCTATGTTTCTCAGAGTTTTGAATGAACAAAGACATGGACATGATATACACTGAGTGTACAAAACACCTGCTCTTTCCATGACATAGACTGACCAGGTGAATCCAGGTGAAAGCTGTGATCCCTTAACGATATCACTTGTTAAATCCACTTCAATCAGTGTAGATGAAGTGGGGGGGGTTAACCTCTACAGGATTGGTGTAAGACATTATGGCCTTTCTCTTGCATTTCAAACGCATGTTTATTTCTTTGTATTATCTTTTACCAGATCTGTGTTATGTGTTATATTCTCCTACATTAATTTCATGTTTCCACAATCTTCTAAGTGTTTCCTTTCAAATGGTATCAAGAATATGCATATACTTGCTTCAGGTCCTGAGCTACAGGCAGTAAGATTTGGGTATGTCATTTTAGGCAAACATTTAAAAAAAGAGGCGGATCCTTAGTTAAAGAAGGATTTTTAAGCCTTGAAACAATTGAGACATGGATTGTGTCTGTGTGCCATTCAGAGGGTGAATGGGTAACACAAAATATTTAAGTGCCTTTGAATGGGATATGATAGTAGGTGCCAGTGTCAAAAACTGCAAAGCTGATGGGTATTTCATCACTCAACAGTCTCCCGTGTGTATCAAGAATGGTCCACCAAACAAAGGACATGCAGCCAACTTGACACAACTGTGGGAAGCATTGGAGTCAACATGGGCCAGCATTCCTGTGGAACGCTTTCAACACCTTGTAGAATCAATGCCCTGAATAATTGGGGCTGTTCCGAGGGCAAACTCAATATTAGGAAGCTGTTCCTTATGTTTTCTACACTCAGTGTATATGTAATGCGTCTGTGTGTAGCTGGTGTAGAGGAGTCAGGCGCAGGACAGCAGATATGAGTAATAATAGCAATTTCCTCAAAATAATCACAATACACAACAAAATAACGCCAAGCCCACAATAACGGACCGCAATACAATAAACAATCACTCACAAACAACCATGGGGGAACAGAGGGTTAAATAATGAACAAGTAATTGTGGGATTGAAACCAGGTGTGTAAAACAAGGACAAAACCAATGGAAAATGAAAAGTGGATCGGCGATGGCTAGAAAACCGGTGATGTCGAACGCCGCCCGAACAATGAGAGGGACCGACTTCGGCGGAAGTCGTGACAGTATACAGTACCAGTCAAAAGTTTGGACTCACCTACTCATTCAAGGTTTTTGTTTTATTTTTACTATTTTCTACATTGCAGAATAATAGTGAATGCATCAAACTATGAAATAACACATGGAATCATGTAGTAACCAATAAAGTGTTAAACAAATCAAAATATATTTTATATTTTATATCCGTTATACCTCATTTTTACCAGCAACTAGAGATGACACAACTCTAGATCACCTTTACTCCCCACACAGACACACATACAACGCTTTCCCTTTACCATGCCTTTGGCAAATCTGACAATAACTCTATCTTCCTGATTCCTGCTTACAAGCAAAAACTCAAACAGTGACACGGTCAGCACGAATGTGGTCAGATGAAGCAGATGCTAAGCTACAGGACTGGAATATGTTCAGGGATTCATCCAATAACGTTGAGGAGTTTACCATATCAGTTATCGTCTTCATTAATAAGTGCATCGACGACGTCGTCCCCACAGTGACCATGCTTACAAATCCCAACAAGAAGCCATGGATTACAGGCAACATCCATACTGAGCTAAAGGCTAGAGCAGCTGCTTTCAAGGAGCAGGACACTAATCCGGATACTTATAAAAAATCCTGCTATGGACTCCAACGAGCTTTCAAACAGACAAATCATCAATACAGGACTACTACACTAGCTCTGACGCTCATCGGATGTGGCTGGACTTGCAAACTATCATGGATTACAAAGGGAAACCCAGCAGCGACGGGCTGCCCAGCGACTCGAGCCTACCAGATGAGCTGAATGCCTTCTATGCTGGCTTCGAGGCAAGCAACACTGAACCATGCATGAGAGCACCAGCTGTTCCGGATGAATGTGTGATCTCGCTTGAGTAACACCTTTAAACAGGTAAAATTCACAAGGCCAAACGGGCCAGATAGCTTACCAGGACGCGTACTCAGAGCATGTGCCTTCACTGAAATGTTCAACCTCTCCCTGTCTGTAATACCTACATGTTTCAAACAGACCACCATAGTACCTGTGCCCAAGAACACCAAGGTAACCTGTCTAAATGTCTTTCTCCCCATAGCACTCACATCTTTAGCCATGAAATGCTTTGAAAAGTTGGTCATGGCTCACATCAACACCATCATCACAGACACCCTGGACCCACTCCAAATCATATACAGCCCCAACAGATCCACAGATGACACAATCTCTATTGCATTCCCCACTGCCCTCTCCAACCTGGATAAGAGGGACACCTATGTGAGAATGTTGTTAATTGACTACAGCTCAGCGTTCAACACCATAGTGCCCTCCAAGCTCATCAGCAAAATCAGGATCCTGGAAATAAACACCTATTTCTGCAACTGGATCCTGGACTTTCTGCAACTGGATCCTGCTGCCCCCAGGTAGTGAGGTTAGGCAACAACACATCTTCCATTCTGACCCTCAACACAAGGGCCCCTCAGGTGTGCGTGCTTAGTCCCCTCCTTTACTCCCTGTTCACCCATGAGTGCATGGCCAAGCACGGCTCCAACACCATCATTAAGTTTGCTGACGACACAACGGTGGTAGGCCTCATCACCGGAGATGACGAGACAACCTATAGGGAGGTCGTCAGTGACCTGGCAGTGTGATGCAAGAACAACAATCTTTCCCTCAACGTCAGCTGATCGTGGACTACAGGCCCCAAGCCATAAGTCTGCTAAATAATTTGTTAAATAGTTACCCAAATAGCTACCTGAACTATCTGCATTGACCCTTTTTGCATTAACTCTTTGAACTCATCACATACATTACTGCTACTGTTAATTACATATCCATTTGCCTAGTCACTTACCTATATGTATATATCTACCTCCATTACCTCGTACCCCTACACATTACCTCGTACCCCTACACATTACCTCGTACCCCTACACATTACCTCGTACCCCTACACATTGACTCGGTACCCCGTGTATGAAGCCAAGTTATCGCTACTCATTTTGTATTTAGTCCTTGTGTTATTTGTATTTGAAATGCATTATGGATCCCCATTTGTTCCTGCCAAGGCAGCAGCTACTCTTCCTGGGGTTTATTATGGATCCCCATTAGTTCCTGCCAAGGCAGCAGCTACTCTTCCTGGGGTTTATTATGGATCCCCATTAGTTCCTGCGAAGGCAGCAGCTACTCTTCCTGGGGTTTATTAAGGATCCCCATTAGTTCCTGCCAAGGAAGCAGCTACTCTTCCTGGGGTCCAGCAAAATTAAGGCAGTTACACATTTTAAAAACATTACTATACATTCATAACAGATTTTACAATATATTAAGCGTGTGCCCTCAGGCCTCTACTCTACTACCACATATCTATAAACACAAAATCCATGTGTACATGTAAAGCTCATATGTTATTATGTGTTTGTATGCATGTGCCTATGTCTGTGTTGCTTCACAGTCCCCGCCGTTCCATAAGTTATATTTTTATCAGTTTTTTCAGTCTAATTTTACTGCTTGCATCAGTTATCTGATGTGGAATAGAGTTCCGTTTAAACATGGCTCTATGTAGTACTGTGCGCCTCCTTTGTATTATTTTGTAATTTTTCTCTCTGCAATTATTTGATTTGATTTGCAGATAAACGAACGAGATAAATGAAAAGCCGGGGTTTCCTCTGGTCTTGGGACTAATAGGGTTTTGCATAGAGTATTGAGTGAAGGAATAGGGAGAGTTAAGTTAATGCCCTGGGTTCAATGCATTATACAAATGGCTAACAAAAAAACAGATTGGTTTTTAGGTGTAGCGACAAACTTCTGTATTGATTAGACTTGATGTCGTTCATCAGGCTCGCTTCATCATGAGGAAAGAAAACAGGAATCAATGGTTTAATCACAGACACAGCTAATGCCGTTTTAATATCCTGCACGTAAATTGATCATTTGGAGTTTAATGTAGCTAATGCAGAATTATGCCGAATGTGTTTTATCAGACTATAGATTTAGCAACAACAAAAAATGTGCTCATTTTTGCTTCAGACTTCTTAACGATTGTTTGGGTTTTTAAGTCTTGGAATGACTTGATGGGAGCCCATGCAGAAGTTCAGCCCAACTGCAGATATATAGTAGATGTCTCTTTTTTTATATAAAGCTGTCAATAAGTGTGCTTCCTTAGTTCAAAACCTGTGACACATTAGGAATATTTATTAGCACACAAATCTACTGATACAAACATTTGGCTAGGCTATCCTACTGGTTACAAGGTAGGCCTGTCTAGGTCACCCTACTGCACGTTGGTAGCAGTCAATGTGTGTCTTTGACCCAACGACCTGATTTCTCCAGCCCCAGATCATGTGCCAGGGGGAACAGAAGGGTTCAGGGAAGAGGCAGGCTGGCCATGCCAAGAAGTAACAGGGGATCAGGGGATGAGGGGAGAGGCAGGATAGCCATGCCATGAAGTAACAGGGGATCAGGGGATGAGGGGAGAGGCAGGATGGCCATGCCATGAAGTAACAGTGGATCAGGGGATGAGGGGAGAGGCAGGATGGCCATGCCATGAAGTAACAGGGGATCAGCGGATGAGGGAGAGGCAGGATGGCCATGCCATGGAGCAACAGGGGATCAGGGGATCAGATGAGAGGCAGGCTGGCCATGCCATGAAGCAACAGGGGATCAGGGGATCAGGGGATGAGGGGAGAGGCAGGATGGCCATGCCATGGAGCGACAGGGGATCAGGGGATTATAGAAGAGGCAGGCTGACCATGCCATGAAGTAACAGGGGATGGCCAGGGTCATATATACTATCCTTTTGATAGCAAATATGACCCTTCTTGACGGCTCTCAGATCGTTCACAGCTTTGTGGAAGTTACCTGTGGGGCTGATGTTTAGGCCCGAGGTAGGTATCGTTCTCTCTCTCTCTGTCTGTCTGTCTCTCTTCCTCTGTCTCTCTCTTTCTATCCCTGTCACTCTCTCTTATTCTCTCTCACAGGCTCTTTCTCTGTCTCTCAATCTCCACTTCACCTCCCTTCTCCCTCCTTCCCTCACTTTCATTCCTGATTGAATGTAATGCGCATAATGTTCACATTCTCTGGTCATAAAAGGAAGTGATTACCAAACCTTCCATAACAAAGCCATCACCTACAGAGAGATGAACATGGAGAAGAGCCCCCTAAGCAAGCTGGTCCTGGGTCTCTGTTCACAAACACAATAAGACTCAACCAAATCATGAGAAAACAAAAAGATAATTATTACACATTGGAAAGAATTTACAAAAAAACAGAGCAAACTAGAATGCATTTTGGCCCTAAACAGAGAGTACATAGTGGCAGAATACCTGACCACTGTGACTGACCCAAAACTAAGGAAAGCTTTGATTATGTACATACTCAGTTAGCATAGCCTTGCAGACCTGGCTCTCAAGAGAAGACAGGCTATGTACACACTGCCCACGAAATGAGGTGGAAACTGAGCTGCACTTCCTAACCAAATCCAAATTCCATATATATGACCATATTAGAAACACATATTTCCCTCAGATTTCACAGACACACAAAGAATTCTAAAACAAATCCAATTTTGATAAACTCCCATATCTACTGGGTGAAATACCACAGTGTGCAATCACAGCAGCAATATTTGTGACCTTTTGCCACAAGAAAATGGCAACCAGTGAAGAACAAAGACCCATATTTAGGTTGATTTATTTTCCCTTTTGTACTTTAACTATTTGCACATCGTTACAACACTACATAGCCATAATATGACATTTGAAATGTCTCTATTCTATTGGAACTAGTTTAATGTTTACTGTACATTTTTTATATCACTTTTGTTTATCATCTATTTCACTTGCTTTGGTAATGTAAACATATGTTTACCATGCCAATAAGAGAGAGAGGGAGCGAGAGAGTGAGAGAAAGAGAGAGATACAAAAAGAGAGAGATACAAAAAGAGACAGAGAGAAGGAGAGAGAGACAGAGAAAGGGAGAGAGAAACAGGGAGAAAGGGAGAGAGAGAGAGAGAGAGAGAGAAGGAGAGAGAGAGACAGCGAGAAGGAGAGAGAGACAGAGAAAGGGAGAGAGAGAGAGAGAGAGAGAGAGAAGGAGAAAGAGAGACAGAGAGAAGGAGAGAGAGAGAGAAAGGGAGAGAGAAACAGGGAGAAAGGGAGAGAGAGAGAGAGAGAGAGAGAGAAGGAGAGAGAGAGACAGCGAGAAGGAGAGAGAGACAGGGAGAAGGAGAGAGACAGAGAAAGGGAGAGAGAAACAGGGAGAAAGGGAGAGAGAGAGAGAGAGAGAGGAGAGAGAGACAGCGAGAAGGAGAGAGAGACAGGGAGAAAGGAATTGGAGAGCAAAACTGTCGGCCGACAACGTAAAAAAGAAATATGGTATTTCACAGTACAGAAATGCAATCTTGTTCCAGGATATTTGATATACATATCAACATTATTTTTGTGAAAAGTAGTGCACCACATAGGGAATAGGGTGCCATTTGGGATGCAAGCCTAGCGTTGCAGTGAGAAAACCAATCAATGATAGAGAGGATTCATCCATCAAACCCAATGCTATCACAGAACTCATCAGTGATATTATTGAACCATATTGCAGTTTTACCTTGTCAAGACGAGAAGTTGGCTCTGCTAGCTAGGATGTGTCCCAAAAAGGCACCCTATTACTTATTTAGTGCACTACTGTCGACCAGGGCCCATAGGGCACTATTTGGGACACGGACCTGCATAACATCATTCAATCTGTTTGACCTACAGTATATCATTCCCTGTGTTCAGAAAAAGGGAACATGTTGTACGAGATTTTCACAGGATGTCTGGAATTTTAACTTCATTGCAATATAGACAGACGCAGATTTGCAGACAGAGGCAGACAGACACTGATGCTGACAATGATTTGAAGTAGAGTATTTATATCACATCATCCTTCCTTTCATCCATCTTGTTTTTCCATCCATATCTGCCCCGTTTTGTTTGCCAGTAGTGTCGGCTCACATGAGCAACAGTCACCAATGTTGTGCCAAGCATGTTGTGTTTGACATCCCAACTCTCTCCTGTCGTGTCAGTATGGATGACTCTAGAAAGTTAAAATCAACGGTCCAGCTGCCTCTCTGTCTCTCCCTGTCAATGCTCACTCTGCCTCTCGGTCTCTCCCTGTCAATGCTCACTCTGTCTCTGTGTTTCTCCCTGTCAATGCTCACTCCGTCTCTCTGTCTCTCCCTGTCAATGCTCACTCTGTATCTCTGTTTCTCCTTGTCAATTTTCACTCTCAAATCAATTTCAATTTAAGGGATGTATTGGCATGGGAAACATATGTTAACATTGCCAATGAAAGTGAAGTAGATAATAAACAAAAATGAAATAAACAATAAAAATGTATAGTAAACATTACACTCACAAAAGTTCCAAAATAAAGATATTTCAAATGTCATATTATGTGCAAATAGTTAAAGTACAGAAAGGTAAGATAAATACTGTAAGCAAAATATGGGTTGTATTTACAACGGTGTTTGTTCTTCACTGGTTGCCCTTTTCTTGTGGCAACAGGTCACAAATATTGCTGCTGTGATGGCACACTGGTATTTCACCCAATAGATTTGGGAGTTTATCAAAATTGGGTTCGTTTTTGAATTCTTTGGGGGTCTGTGTAATCTGAGGGAAATTTGTGTCTCTAATATGGTCATACATTTGACAGGAAGTTAGGAAGTGTAACTCAGTTGCCACCTCATTTTGTGGGAAGTGTGCACATAGCCTGTCTTCTCTTGAGAGCCAGGTCTGCCTACGGCGGCCTTTCTCAATAGCAAGGCTATGCTCACTGAGTCTGTACATAGTCAAAGCTTTCCTTAAGTTTTGGTCAGTCACAGTGATCAGGTATTCTGCCACTGTGTACTCTCTGTTTAGCGCCAAATAGCATTCTAGTTCTCAGTTTTTTTGTTAATTCTTTCCAATGTGTCAAGTAGTTATCTTTTTGTTTTCTCATGCCTAGAGTGTGCAAAGCTGTCATCAAGGCAAAGGGTGGCTGCTTTAAAGAATCTTTAAATATAGAATATTTTGGATTTGATTAACACTTTTTTGGTTACTACATGATTCCATATGTGTTATTTCATAATTTTGATGTCTTTGCTATTATTCCACAATGTAGAAAATAGTAAAAATAATATAGAAAAACTGAGTAGGTGTGTCCAAACTTTTGACTGGTACTATATATTATAAAATTGTCCTTGTATCTCAAAATCATTAAAATTATTCAAATCTAAAATTCAACAAGAATTTGATATTACAATGTGTAGGGAGGCAGAGTCACAGAAACTCACATCAATACCTATGTCAGATAACACTGTTCAACTAAGAATTGATGCTCAGACTAAATGACTCAAACTCCCCAGTTGATGCTCTCCAAATGGCCGTTAGCTGTGAGGGCCGAGATGCCAGTGCATTAAATTTGTTCACTACACATGTCGGGGATGCTATTCACAAGGACATATTGTTCTGTCTCACGATTCCCGAGCACGAAACGGAGTAGGGGATGTTCAGTGTGCTATATTGACTAAAAACAGATTCAATGGGATAGAACGGTTGGCTTTGCACAGATGGGGCTCCATCTATAACGGGACGGCAGGCTGGCCTCTGCACTCTAGTTATGAATGTCTCTCCCTCTGCCATATGGACGCATTGTATGATACACTGAGAGCAACTGGCGGCAAAAGAGCTGAGCACAGAACTCAGAGACATACTGCAGCAGTTAACTTTGATTGTAAACTACATCAAACCACATCCACTGTGCGCACGCCTGTTCAAAAAACTACACGGAGATATGGGATCAGAGAATGACGATGTTCTATTTCACACCGAGGCTTGGTGGTTATCGAGGAGGAGTATTGTAAAGATTTTTCGCATTGAGAGAGGAACGGTTGTCGTTCACAATCGATAAAAAAAATAAAAAAAACAGACTTGGTATACCTTCTGTGTAATGAAAAGAAAAGAACAGAAAACTGCATCAGTAAGTGACCCACACTAGTGATGACTGCTCACCTCTAACGATTGTACGAGCACTTTGGGACCCTCTTCCCAATCCTGGCTCAGTTGACATGCCGTTAAGTGAAATCGAACAGCTGATCAAGCTGTCATGTGATCGAATGCTGCAGACAACGCATTCACGGGTCGTTCCTGACTCAAAGGGAATACCCTGCCCTCTCTCTCTGAGTATTAATGCCGCGTTCGAAAGAACAGGGATATCCAAAATTTCCGACATCAGCGAGTTCAAGGCAACTGGGAACTTGGAAAGAATACTGTTAGTTTTTAATGTTCATCCAACTCGGAATTCCAACTCAGGAACTCGGGCCTTTTTCTAGAGGTCCAACTTTCCGACTTAAAGATCACTTTTTCTCAGCTGTATCACAATTCCAGTGGGTCAGAAGTTTACATACATTAAGTTGACTGTGCCTTTAAACAGCTTGGAAAATTCCAGAAAATTATGTAATTGCTTTAGCAGCTTCTGATAGGCTAATTGACAACATTTGAGTCAATTGGAGGTGTACCTGTGGATGTATTTCAAGGCCTACCTTCAAACTCAGTTCCTCTTTGCTTGACATCATGGGAAAACCAAAAATAAATCAGCCAAGACAAAAAAATTGTAGACCTCCACAAGTCTGGTTCATCCTTGGGAGCAATTTCCGAACACCTGAAGGTACCAAATTCATCTGTACAAACAATAGTACGCAAGTATAAACACCATGGGACCACGCAGCCGTCATACCGCTAGGAAGGAGACGCGTTCTGTCTCCTAGAGATGAACGTACTTTGGTGCAAAAAGTGCAAATCAATCCCAGAAAAACAGCAAAGGACCTTGTGAAGATGCTGGAAGAAAACAGGTACAAAAGTATCTATGTCCACAATAAAACAAGTCATATATCGACATAACCTTCCAAACATAACGATGGTCATTATGGCCAAAGAGTTCCTATTTTGTTTCATCAGACCAGAGGACTTTTCTCCAAAACGTCAGATCTTTGTCCTCATCTGAAGTTACAAACCGTAGTCTGGCTTTTTCATGGCGGTTTTAGAGCGGTGGCTTCTTCCTTGCTGACTGGCCTTTCAGAAAAATGGGGAGGCTTGCAAGCCGAAGAACACGATCCCAACCGTGAAACACGGGGCTGGCAGCATCATGTTGTGGGGCTGCTTTGCTGCACAAGGGACTGGTGCACTTCACAAAATAGATGGCATCGTGAAAATGCTGTGGATATATTGAAGAAACATCACAAGACATCAGTCAGGAAGTTAAAGCTTGGTCGCAAATGGGTCTTCCAAATGGACAATGACCCCAAGCATACTTCCAAAGGTGTGGCAAAATGGTTTAAGGACAACAAAGTCAAGGTATTGAAGTGGCCATCACAAAGCCCTGACCTCAATCCTATAGGAAATGTGTGGGCAGAACTGAAAAAGAGTGTGCGAGCAAGGATACCTACACACCTGATTCAGTTACACAAGCTCTGTCAGGAGGAATGGGCCAAAATTCACCCAACTTATTGTGGGACGTTTGTGGAAGGCTGCCTGAAACGTTTGACCAAAGTTAAACAATTTGAAGGCAAAGCTACCAAATACTAATTGAGTGTATGTAAACTTCTGACCCCCTGGGAATGTGATGAAAGAAATAAAAGCTGAAATAAATCATTCTCTACTATTATTCTGACATTTCACATTCTTCAAATGAAGTGGGGATCCTAAATGACCTAAGACTCGGATTAAATGTCAGGAATTGTGAAGAACTGAGTTTAAATGTATTTGGCTGAGGTGTATGTAAACTTCCGACTTACACTTGAAATCAATTGCCACTTTAATAATGGAACTCTAGTCACTTTAATCATTTTTACATATTTTGAATTATTCATCTCATATGTATATACTGTATTCTAATCTATTCTACTGTATCTTAGTCTATGCCACTCTCTGACTGCTCGTCCAAATATTTATATATTCTTAATTGCATTCCTTCACTTTAGATTTGTGTGTACTGTGTGTATTGTTGTGAAATTGTTAGATGTTACTTGTTAGATATTACTGCACTGTTGGAGCTAGAAACACAAGAATTTCGCACACCCGCAATAACATCTGCTAAACACGTATGTGACCAATACAATTTGATTTGATGTAGTAACCAAACTTCTTAGGGAGCGGCAGCCAAGGTGTCGGTTTTGGAGAGTCTGGCGTGCCCAAAGTAAAATGCCTGCCACTCAGGCCCAGAAACTAGGATATGCACATAATTAGTACTATTGGATAGGAAACAGTCTGAAGTTTCTAAAACTGTTAAAATAATGTCTGTGAGTATAACATAACTGATATGGCAGGCGAAAACCAGAGGAATTTCTGTCCAGAATTTTTTTTTTTTGACATTTCCTCAGTTTGATAGGCTTCCTATTGAAATCCATGTAAAATAGCTCCCAGATTGCAGAACATATGGTTTCCACTAGATGTCAACAGTCTTTAGACATAGTTTCAAGGCTTTATCATTGAACAGAACCGAATAGAAGAAGAATTAGTGAAGGAACCACGGAGGTCAATATCTTTTCCTGGGCGCGAGACCGTGAGCGCACTCCTCTTTATTTTCCTTTTATATCGTTTAGGATATCATCCATGTAAAATATAATCGTTAATATTCATAAAAGGATACCTAAGGATGCATTATAAATGATGTTTGATTTGTTTGGGCAAAGTTGATAGGTATAATTTGAACGCTTTCTCTTCACTGTACAACGGGAAACTCGACGGTGGATTTTCTGAACATAACGTGCCAACCAAACGGAGATTTATGGATATAAAAAAAAGAACCATGGATTGTCTTGGTTGGACACTTGGGATGCCCTCAGCAGAGGTTCTTCGAAAGGTAAGTGATTTATTTTAGCTCTTATATGGGTTTTGTGTGACCCACGCTGGATATGAATTTATGCTAATGCATAAATATGAGAGGTGCTATCCTCAAACAATCAAATGATGTGCTTTTGCCATAAAGCCTTTTTATATCTGACAACGCAGTGATATTTCCAAGAATCAGAGCTTTTGATGACTATGAAACACTTGTATATTGATGAATGTTTAATAATTCAACTTTTGGATTTTGAATTTGGCGCCTTACATTTCACCGGGTAGATTTCATTTCATGCGATTGTCTGAGGACAGTGCCCCACACCAACATATTTTTCAACCAGCACAGTCATCACAAAATCACAAATAGTGATAAAATAAATCACTTACTTTTGAAAATCTTCCTCTGTTTGCAATCCCAAGGGCCCCAGCAACAAGATGAATTGTCGTTTTGTTAGATACAATCGTTCTTTATATTCCAAAAAGTCTGTTTAGTTGGGGCCAGCGATTTTAGTAATCCACTCGTTCAACATGCAGACAAAGGAATCCAAAAAGCTACCACTAAACTTCGTCCAAACAAGTCAAACAACTTTTCTTTTTAATCCTCAGGTACCCTAAAATGTAAATAAACTATAACTTTTCATACGGAAAGTAGTCTGTTCAATAGGAAAGGAAAATTTGTAAACGCGCCCTCTTCCACGCACGCCGAAAGACTGATATTCTTCCGATGATCTGTTCACCAAAACTCCAAATTTTTCCTCGTTTTTCAAGAAACAAGCCTGTTGACATCTAGTGGAAGCTATAAGAATTGCAATCTGGGAGCCGGAATTACATAGAAGCAATAGGTTTCCATTGGAAGAGCCTGGGACCTTCGGATTTCCGCCTGCCATATCAATTATGTTATAGTCACAGACATTATTGTAACAGTTTTAGAAACTTCAAAGTGTTTTCTATCCAATGCTACCAATATGCATATCCTGGCTTCTGGGCCTGAGTAACAGGCAGTTTACTTTGGGCACGTCAGTCAGGCGGAAATTTAGGAAACTAGACCCTATCCTGAAGAAGTTCACCAAAAATGGAAAACATTTCTGTTCAATCTGAGGAAGAAGTGTTGGAATGAATGCATAGGGTAATATGCCTGAAACTTAAGTAAAGACTCCAAAAATCAAAAGCTGTTGCCGTCCTTTATTTTTCAAAACGCACCCAGTATAAGAACGAAATAGCAATTTCTGCTTCTAAAACAAGAGAAACGGTTCGCACTCAACAGGGTCACTAGTTTTGTCTCTTCACAGCATAGGATTTGAGAAATGGATATTCAGGGAATAACCTTAGAGGGGGTAATTTTACATCTACGGCAAACTTTTCCATAGTTGAAAAGGTAGAAAAACCTTTAAACTAGCTTACGTCCAAAAATGGCACCCTATTCCTTACATAGTGAATTACTTTTGACAAGAGTCATGTGGGCCCTGATCAAATGTTGTTCACTATATAAGGTTCCGTTTGGGATGCAGACCCTACTGTGGGATCACTAACTCAGTCTGGCTGCCCTGGAAGAAAGGGGACAAAGGACAGGGAGAGAAGAGAAGAGTATCTCAGAGTATCGAACCAGAGAAATTCTTCATCTTCTATTACACGGTCCAGAGATAAAGCTCAACACCCCCCACCCCCCAAACCCTTTTAAATAAAGCCCTCAGAGTTACAGGATCAATCAGGTTTTCAGTCCCCAGAAACACTGGATTGAAAGACTGTAGGATGCCTCCAAAATGGTAACCTATTCCCTCTACAGCACCCTACTTTGGACCAGAGCCCTATGGGTTTCCCTACGGGTTTCCCTATGGGCACTGGTCGAAAGTAGTTGGCTATAGAGGGAACAGGGTGCTGTTTGAGATGCAGAAAGGATTGCCAATAGCAGCTTGGTAGCACAGAACTGATACCCTTTGTGGTCGGCTATAAAGTTAAAGCCCGGAGATTGGCACTGTCATTAGAATTGAACTTAGATGTCGTAAACGTAGCTTTTTCCTTCCTTTTCCAGTGCAGTGTTTTTCTACAGTTGTCAAGAGAGAGGGGGATATACATTTCTTGAACATGGAAAATCTCAGGAAGAGAGTGACTCAAGGCGAGAGTGTTTGAAGTCTTAAAATGGAGAAGACACACACAGACACACACAGTGATTGAACCAAGGTGTTATAAGTAGATAAGCGGTATATTTGTTTACCTATTTCTTGATGTCCTCAGAATCAATCAAATCAATCAATCAAATGTATTTATAAAGCCCTTCTTACATCAGCTGATGTCACAGAGTGCTGTACAGAAACCCAGCCTGAAACCCCAAACAGCAAGCAATGCAGGTATAAAAGCACGGTGGTTAGGAAAAATCACACACACACACACACACGTAAACAAACACACACACGTAAACAAACACACAGAGTCCTGACAAAACTGAAACAATGTTCTTTCCCATCAATAATGACAAACAGTTTATTAAACCTAGAGCAGGGGTATTCTAATCAGGTCAGGAGCAATGCTGGTTTTCTGTGTCAGGAGGGCCGAGTATCACAGGTGGAGGGCAGAGTGTCTGCAGGTGGAGGGCAGAGTATCACAGGTGGAGGGCAGAGTGTCTGCAGGTGGAGGGCAGAGTATCACAGGTGGAGGGCAGAGTGTCTGCAGGTGGAGGGCAGAGTATCACAGGTGGAGGGCAGAGTGTCACAGGTGGAGGGCAGAGTGTCTGCAGGTGGAGGGCAGAGTATCACAGGTGGAGGGCAGAGTGTCTGCAGGTGGAGGGCAGAGTGTCTGCAGGTGGAGAGCAGAGT
>QNTS01009582.1:0-27597 GCA_003317085.1 Hucho hucho
CACCACCAATTACAGACCTGCTTACACAAAACACCCTCACCACCAATTACAGACCTGCTGACACAAAACACCCTCACAACCAATTACAGACCTGCTGACACAAAACACTCCACCACAAATTACAGACCTGTTTACACAAAATAAACACCACTAATTACAGACCTGCTGACACAAAACACCCCACCACCAATTACAGACCTGCTATTTATTCAACTCACTTATTTTATTCTATTTTGATCTTGTTCTGGCGCTCAGATGAGTGAGAAGTTGGCTGAACCAGATGTGACCCATATTACCTTGGCAACCAACTGTGACCGATATATCCATTGAGGTGTGTGTGTGTGTGACATTGTGTGCTAGTGTGTTAGTGTTAACCTGACCTGAGTGAATAGGAGGTGGCTAGGCGAGTGGGTTATATTCAGTGTGATTAAGGAGGTCAGCTTTTGACAGGCCGCCATAGTCCCCATCAATCATCAGCCACTTCGATGTGTGTGTGTGTGTGAGTGTGTGTGTCAGTGGCGGTCGTTGCCGTTTAAGATGATGGAGGATGATTATTAGGCCTTATTTCTAATACAACATATTGGATGACTGTCATTCATAATCCATCAAGTCAAACATTATTTGTCACATGCGTCGAATACAACAAGTGTAGACATTGCCGTGAAATGCTTACTTACAAGACCTTAAAAACCTCTTAGGGATCATTGGGGTGCTAGCGCCACGTTCCCGACACTACCCGGTGAAATGTAAGGCTCCAAATTCAAAATCCAAAAGTTGAATTATTAAACATTCATCAATATACAAGTGTTGCATAGTCATCAAAAGCTCTGAGTCTTGGCAATATCACAGCATTGTCAGATTTCAAAAAGGCTTTACGGCGAAAGCACAAAATTTGATTGTTTTAGGATAGCACCTCTCATATTTAAGCATTAGCATAAATTCATATCCAGCGCGGGTCTCACAAAACCCATATAAGAGCTAAAATAAATCGCTTACCTTTTGATGATCTTCTGCTGAGGGCATCAGAAGTGTCCAAGGAAGACATCCAATGGTTCTTTTGTTAGAAAAAGTCAACAGTGCAGTTCAAGAAAAGTAAAAAAAAATATAAAAAAGTAAAAGATAATAAAAAGTAACACAAATAACAACAACGAGGCTATATACAGGGGGTACCGGTACCGAGTCAGTGTGCGTGGGTACAGGTTAGTTGAGGTAATTTGTACATGTAGGTAGGGGTGAAGTGACTATGCATAGATAATAAACAGCACTTGCCATGCAGTAGCAGAGAAAACAGTCTATGACTTGGGTAAGGAGTCACACATGCAAAGCTATTTATTTGTTGTGTCCCTCCCCCAATTTGCACCTGGCTGGGGTAGAGTCTGGGAAAATACTGAACGTTTTACAATGTATCAAAATTATTTTTTATATTTTTGACACAGCCTAGTATATAGGTCCTGGATGGCAGGAAGCTTGGCCCCAGTGATGTACTGGGCCGTACACACTGCCCTCTGTAGCGCATTGTGGTCAGGTGCAGAGGAGTTGCCATACCAGGCAGTGATGCAACCAGTCAGGATGGTAACCTTTTGAGGTTCTGAGGACCTATGCTAAATAATTTCAGTCTCCTGAAGGGGAAAAAGTGTTGTCGTGCCCTCTTCACAACTGTCTTGGTGTGTTTGGACCATGATAGTTTGTTGAAACTCTCGACCCGCTCCACTACAGCCCCGTCAATGTGAATAGGGGCGTATTCGGCCCTCCTTTTCTTGCAGTCCACGATCAGCTCTTTTGTCATGCACTCATCTGTTAAACTTCCGGAAGAGAGAGAGATGAGAGAGAGGAGAGAGGGATAACCTTGGACTAATCGGAAGAGGATGGGGGGACAAGTTTAAGCCTGAAATTCATTGCTCTAAGAACACACTCTCACAAAGTTACACACACAAACACACATACTGTACACACACACACCCACACACACACAATAATGCCCTTTTTAGAAGAGTGCAAATGGACATTTTGGAAGTGATCAGCGTTTTGCGTCTCAGTTGAAACAAATTAGCAACCAATAAATAGGAATGTTGTTTCATTTGAAAGGGTAATTGTTAAATAATCTTATGCATTCAGAGAGCCACTTTGCTGTTCCCAGAAGGATAGGTTAGATGAGGTACAAGGAGGGGCAAACACACACACACAGCGGATGCAAAAATGCAACACGGTGGTGTTACTACAGTGAGGAGAGGGAGGGGAGTGGAAGAGAGGGGAGGAGAAGAGTGAGGAAGAGAGGGGAGGAGAGGGAAGGAAAGGAGGGGAGGTGAAAAGTGGGGAGGAGAGAGAATTAGAAGAGAGGGGAGGAGAGAGTGGGGGGAGAAGAGGGGAGGAGAAGAGTGAGCTGAGGAACTATGGGATCAAATTAAATAAACATACATTGTTCAAAATAACAAAAATTACAAATATATCAAAAATCGAAGAAACACAGTGTTTTTGCACCAAGAATCCATTGGTTAAAAGTGTCTTCTTTAGCTCCGTGATTGCGCGAGGTAGACAGCTCCATATAAATGACATCCAAAAACTGAAGGCTTCCATCGTACTGCTATAAAACATTTTCCAGCCGTTAGGCCAGCAAGAAGAATGCGCTTCTGACAGAGAGATAAATTAAAAAGTGAAACAATAGGAGATACAGGAATATTCTCTGACAACAGAGGGGACAAGTTCAAAGATACAGAATATATACAGAATATTCATCTCAGAATATAGATACCAGAAGGCATTTCCAAACCATGTGTAAAAAGGTACCAGGTTCATTACCTTCTTAGGGAGCGGCTCCCGAGGTGACGGTTTTGGAGAGTCTGGTGTGCCCAAAGTAAAATGCATGCCACTCAGGCCCAGAAAATAGGATATGCACATAATTAGTACTATTGGATAAGAAACACTCTGAAGTTTCTAAGAGTGTTAAAATAATGTATGTGAGTATAACAGAAGTGATATAGCAGGCGAAAACCGGAGGAAAATCCATCCGGATTTGCAGTCTTTTTTGTAAATGAGCATATTCTCCATTGTGCCTATTGCATACAACTTTATGTAGGACTGAGACTGCAGTACCTATGGCTTCCACTAGATGTCAACAGTCAAAGACTGGGAATTCTAGCAGTGACCAGAATGGATAGGGAGAGGAAATTGTCAGGCGACCACTTTTGTAAACAAGGTTTGACACGTGCAAGATTGTGAACGCGCGCCACATTATTTTCCTTTCCTATCATTCACGTTATCATCCGGTTGAAATATTACAGCAAATATACCGAAAAGGATACCTAAGGATACATTAAAAATGATGTTTGATTTGTTTGTAGAAAGTGTATAGGTATAATTTGAACGTGTTCTCTTCACGGTTCAATGGGCGACTCAACGGTGGATTTTATGATCATAACGCGCCAACAAAACAGAGATTTATGGATATAATGAATGACTTTTTCTAACCAAAGAAGCATGGATTGTCTTCGTTGGACACTTGGGAAGCCCTCAGCAGAAGTTCTTCAAAGGTAAGCAATTTTATATTAGCGATTTTAAGCGTTTTGTGAGACCCGTGTTGGGTTATGGATTTATGCTAATGCGTAAATATTAGAGGTGCTACCCTCAAACAATCAAATGTTGTGCTTTTGCTGTAAAGCCTTTTTGAAATCTGACAATGCTGTGATATTGCCAAGAATCAGAGCTTTTGATGACTATGCAACAATTGTATATTTATAAATGTTTAATAATTCAACTTTTGGATTTTGAATTTGGCGCCTCACATTTCACCGGGTAGTGTCGGGAGTGGGGCGCCCCACTGCTCCCTAAGTCGTTAACTTGCTAGCTAGACTACGGGGCCACAGTGTCCCGGATAGACGCGTCTCCTGTCCGATGCCATTTTTGCCCTTGGTTTGAAGATGCAATCCGGAAACAGGTGTTTTCTCCATCTCCTTAGCTAGCATACTCGAATTCCACTGATTTCAAAGGTCGGTCCTCCAGAAAGTGGAGAGCAACACTTATTCAGTTTAACTATGCAATTTTTTTTTTAAATCCACATTAGATAAGATTACCTAGACATAATGACCAGCTCAAATAGACAGAAGTGTCCAGCCAACTTATTATCTCAGCCAATCATGGCTAGTGGGCAGGTTGATGCCTTTTTCTGTGGTTAATCCACCAATTTAACCGTTTTATTTGTATTTACAGATGGCATACAAGTTTGTTATTAAGGCACATGAAAGAGCACATGTTCAAGAAGGCAAAAGAAAATGCATTTAGATTTTACGTTCAAATGGCTCTCCTGTGAAGTAATGACCCGTGACAGTTTCCTGAAACGGGTAACATTTATAATTTCCCCAAAAAAACTATGTAAAATTTGTCCTTACAATTTGTGCAGTTCAAAGCAATAAACGGCAATAGTGATGAAAACCTTGTTTCCTGTATATTTGTTTACAATAAACATGATTTATTCCACCCATGTCTTGATTATAACTGATTTTTGTTTACAAAAATCAAATTTTATAAAAATAAATAAAAAAAGAATAGCGCTTTTATTGATCAATTTTATCTAGCAGAGGTAAATGGCAAATGTCAGCCAATTACCTCTACGGGATCGGTGTCCCTAAACCAGGATGGTTGTTGCTAATGTGCGCTGATGTGAATAGAATGACATTGTAAACATAAGCCAAGTTTCCGGGACATTGACATGTCTTATATGGGCAGAAAGCTTACATTCTTGTTAATCTAACTGCAGTTGTCAACTGACACTAGCTATTAAAGTTAAAAAATACCATGCTATTGTTTGAGGAGAGTGCACAACAACAAAACACATTTGGCACGGCAACTGGTTTGATATATTCACCTCTGAAGCAAATTCATGTACTTACATTCAGTAATCTTGCTCTGATTTGTTATCCTGAGGGTCCCAGAGATAAAACGTAGCATTTTTTGTTGGTGATAATATCAATTTTTATATTCAAATGTAGGAACTGGGTTCTACAGTTTGAACCCCTGCTGTCTCTTGTCCCACACCCACCCCACTTGGCCATCAAGATGTGTGAAGGTTCATCATGTATGACCTTCCTGGGATGTGTAAAATTACATTTTTATTACCATAGCATTTTTGTATGTTCTCTATAGTTATGTACTTGAAAATGTATCAGTTGACCAATTCTTCACATTTGAGCAAACTCCTGGCAGACTTTATACAAAATATTGTGTAGGGATGTAATTCTTCACTGGATCAGTCTGAAACTTTGCACACACACTGCTGCCATCTGGTGGCCAAAATCTAAATGACACCTAGACTACTATGTATGTATGGCCTTTCTCTTGAATTTCAAAGATGTTTTTTGTTTGTATTATCTTTGACCAGATCAAATGTTTTGTATTCTCCTACATTAGATTCACATTTCCACAAAATTCAAAGTGTTTCGTTTCAAATGGTATCAAGAATATGCATATCCTTGCTTTGGGTCTTGAGCTAAAGGAAGTTAGATTTGGGTATGTCATTTTAGGCGGAAATTTTTATGTTTGACAAGGGACAGCTGCTACTTAAAATGCATTCCACGTGACTACCTCATGAAGCTGGTTGAGAGAATGCAAAGCTGTCAAGGCTACTTCCAAGGCTACTTTGAAGAATCTAGAATCTAAAACACTTTTTTGGTTACTACATGATGTTATTTCTAAGTTTTGATATCTTCACTATTATTCTACAATGTAGACAATAGTAAACATAAAGAAAAACCCTTGAATGAGTAGGTGTATCCAAACTTTTGACTGGTACAGTATATATACATTCAGTTGAAGTCGGAAGTTTACATACACCTTAGCCAAATACATTTAAACTCAGTTTTTCACAATTCCTGACATTTAATCCTAGTAAAAATCCCCTGTCTTAGGTCAGTTAAGATCACCACTTTATTTTAAGAATGTGAAATGTCAGAATAATAGTAGAGAGAATTATTTATTTCAGCTTTTATCTCTTTCATCACTTTCCCAGTGGGTCAGAAGTTCACATACACTCAATTAGTATTTGGCAGCATTGCCTTTAAATTGTTTAACTTGGGTCAAACATTTTGGATAGCCTTCCACAAGCTTCCCACAATAAGTTGGGTGAATTTTGGCACATTCCTCCTGGCAGAGCTGGTGTAACTTAATCAAGTTTGTAGGCCTCCTTGCTCGCACACACTTTTTCAGTTCTGCCCACAAATATTCTAATGGGACTGAGTTCAGGGCTTTGTGATGGCCACTCCAATACGTTGACTTTGTTGTCCTAAAGCCATTTAGCCACAACTTTGTAAGTATGCTTGGGGTCATTGTCCATTTGGAAGACCCATTTGCGACCAAGCTTTAACTTCCTGACTGATGCCTTGAGATGTTGCTTCAATATATCCACATAATTTTCTTTCCTCATGATGCCATCTATTTTGTGAAGTGCACCAGTCCCTCCTGCAGCAAAGCTTTGGAAATTTGGATGAACCAGACTTGTGGAGGTCTACAATTATTTTTCTTGGCTGATTTAATTTGTTTTCCAATGATGTCAAGTAAAGAGGCGCTGAGTTTGAAGGTAAGCCTTGAAATACATCCACAGGTACACCTCCAATTGACTCATGTCAATTAGCCTATCAGAAGCTTCTAAAGCCATGACATTTTATGGAATTTTCCAAGCTGTTTAAAGGCACAGTCAACTTAATGTAAGTAAACTTCTGACCCACTGGAATTGTGATACAGTGAATTATAAGTGAAATAATCTGTCTGTAAACAATTGTTGGAAAAATTACTTGTCATTAACAAAGTAGAAGTGCTAACCGACTTGACCAAAACTTAAAGTGTATGTAAACTTCCGACTTCAACTGTATATATATATATTTATATAATTCCACTTCAGTAGGACCATTTTAATTCCCACAGAATGTTGTGTGATTAATGACCCAAATCCTGACATTAAACAGCTGGAAACAGGATGAGGACAATCCCACCCCTCTTTCCCTTCTCTCTCCCTCCCTCTCTTTCTCCTTTGTCTCTCTCTCTCTTTCTTCTCTCCCTCTCACTCTCTCTTGTGTCTCTCTCCCTCTCTTTCTCTACCTCTTTCTTTTGCTTTGTTCTGCGTAAAAGTGGGTTTTTACAGTTCCCATGTGCATGCATTGCTCTATACAAATTAAAGTTGCAACCAACAGCACCCCCAAATGAATAGATAAATAAATAAATAGGCAAACAGGAGTCTCCCCATGACACCTCTAATATATTGAGAATAAATGGGACAATTTCTTCACTAGGCGTCTGATAAACCTCATTTTGGCAGTTGGTGGAGACGACTAGACTGTGTGTGTGTGTGTGTGTCTGCTTCGATGCATGTGTGGGCAAATGGCCGGTTGGTGAGGCAGCGTCTGGATAACCGCCTTTGGCAGTTTGTGATTACCTCTCCGCTCCCCCAGTCTTTCCTCTTTACCTCTCCTAACACGCACACGCACACACAAATACAAAACACACACTATCCTCCTACCACACCCCAGCCTTCCCACGCGACCCTCCCATGGTCTGATGCTGTCAGTGGTAGACCCAAGGGATTGCCCCCCAGCCAGAAACCTCACTCCCCCAATCACTAGCCTCTTTTACAGTCACTTTATCCTGTTATCAGCCTCAGGCTGCAGAGCCAGCAGATAGTAAGCACCAAGGGAGGTTGTGCTGGGAATAGAACAATGGGGCTACAGATGCTCCTACCTGCTAGCAGAAGATACTGGAGAAAGCCAGAGCAGGATTTTTTTTTTTTTGCAAATTTGCTAAATGTATTATGTAGTTCAGCCTGTGTGGTAGGTCTACAATTAGCATCAGTCCTAAGTGGGCAAGGCATCAGCTAGCTAGCTTTCACAACGGGGATGTATAGTACTGCTAACTAAAAAAAAATCGTATGGCATAAGCAATAACAACTAATTGTCAGTGTATGTACTGTAGAGGAGAGTGGGGTAAGTTGAGATAGGTTTTACATTCAGCATCACTTTTTCAAGGGAAATATAGTTGTCACGTTCAGGCCTGATTTTTATAGGCTGGCGTGTTTAGTTTCGTTTTGGTGTAGGGTTTTTTGTTCTAGGTGATCTGTTTCTATGTTGGGGTAATGGTTCCCAATTAGAGGCAGCTGAGTGTCGTTACCTCTAATTGGGAACCATATATATGTTTGTAGTTTTCAGAGGGGTTTTGTGGGTTATTGTTTGTTTCATAGCGTTAGTGTCTAGTCTATGTTACGATCTTCGTTTGTTTTGTGCCAGTTACGTTGCTTGAATAAAAATGTATACTGGATGCCTCGCTGCGCCTTGGTCCGTCACTTTAGAAGATCGTGACAATAGTACTCTTTCTAACAAAGATGACTACATATATTTTTGGTCTGAGGGTCCTTCATGGTCTGAGAGTCCTTTAGGTGTCTTTTGGCAAACTCCAAGCAGGCTGTCATGTGCCGTTTACTGAGGAGTGGGTTTCCGTTTGGCCACTCTACCATAAAGGCCTGATTGGTGGAGTGCTGCAGAGATGGTTGTCCTTCTGGAAGGTTCTCTCCACAGAGGAACTCTGGAGCTCTGTCAGAACGACCATTAGGTTCTTGGTCACATCTGTGACCAAGGCCCTTCTCCCCCGATTGCTCAATTTGGCCGAGCTCTAGGAAGAGTCTTGGTGGTTCCAAACTTCTTCCACTTAAGAATGATGGAGGCCACGGTGTTCTTGGAGACCTTCAATGTTGCAGAAATGTTTTGTTACCCTTCCCCAGATCTGTGCCTCGACACAATCCTGTCTTGGAGCTCTACAGACAGTTCCTTCGACCTCATGGGTTGGTTTTTGCTCTGAGAGGGTAGTATAATTTGTCTGATTCTGAGTAATAGTGGTATGGGAATAATAATGCATTTCATTTTGTAAAGTAGTTTCTTGCATCAAACAACACAACAACATTTTCAGTCACCTCCTTGTCGGAAGTGGATAAGCAGGTTAATGTCAAACCCAGAATGTTTTTTTTTTTTTAAGTCTCATGGAATGTTGGCCTACATTGAACACCACACATTGGCTGCTATTAACAGCAATTTCCATGTTAATGTTTTATGGGATTAATTTTCTCCATTATTTTCAAATATCCCCAGTAGTCTACCCGGCCACTGTTAAAACCGCAATTTAAAGTGGATGCAGCCTCAGTGTTCAGAGTAAACACACACTGGAAGTTGCACAGAATTTTCACAAAGTTCAAGTTTGCTCTCAGCATACCTGAAATTTTGCTCAGTGCTGAATTTTTATTAGGGAACATTGGATAAAAAAACTGAGACCTCAAACATAACAAATTACTTGACTTAGTGAAAATCTGTTTTTTGGACATAACTTTCTGAACACTTTTTTTCAACATGGTTCTTCCTTCACAGACTCCATGAAATTATTACTTCTTCCTAAATATTTTGTCAAATTATTAATGTTGTGTATGGTTTCCTAGAAACAAGGGTGTCTCAATTTACCCCTTTGGCTCGACACAACGTACCCCTTTGGCTCCACGTACCACACTCTCCCTGAGGTTTAGAGATTGTATTAGCCAAACATCTTGGGACTCTGGGCAGTAATCTAGATTACTGCCCATTCAATCCAAGATGGCGTATCAGTCGGACGTGAGTTTTTCCTGTCCCGTCTTGTCCCATGTAAATAGTCGGTTTCGTAGTTTTTTTCCTGTGTATATTTTAATCTCACTTTCCACCTACGATCTAAATATACTTTCCTGCAACCCACCTCACCCAATGTGGTACGGATCTGCTATTTTTATACGTTATAACTGGAACCTCCATCAGGAGCTAGCCAGCTAACTAGCTACTAGCTAGTAGTCACTGTTAGCCACGGCTAGCGGTCTTCACCTTTAGCTCGGACACCAGCCAGCTTTAGCTCGGTCAATACCTGCCAGTCTGCACAGTGCGATATTAACCCAGAGCATATCGGACTGCTTTTCTCCACCACATCACCGGATTCCTGCCGCAAGATCTTGGCCATTACACCGGATCATCGCTACAACACCTCTTTTGCTAATTGGCCTGGACCCTTTATTGTCGACACGGAGCCCTCCGATCCATCACGACTGGTCTGCCGACGTAATGTCCAATGTGGTTTCTACAGGCCTTTCCGTTGCGATGTCGCCGAAGACCCATCTGCTAGCCCCGAACTGCTAGCTTTCTGTACGGCGTGCCTCCCGCTCGCCTAGCTTAGTAGCAACTACTGAACGGCTCCCTCACTCATCTATTACTGCTCATTGGACCCTATGATCACTCGGCTACACATGCCTCTCTCTAATGTCAATATGCCTTGTCTTCTACGGTTTCGGTTAGTTATTATTGTTTTATTTCACTGTAGATCTCCTAGTCCACCTCATGCCTTAGATAGTTATTTTGTCACACACCCCACACATGGGGAGACCTCACCTGGCTTAACTGGTGTCTCCAGTAATGCAAACTCTCTCATCGTCACTCAATGCCTAGGTTAACCCCCACTGTACTCACATCCTACCATACCCTTGTCTGTACATTATGCCCTGAATCTATTCTACCATGCCCAGAAATCGGCCCCTTTTATTCTCTATTCCCAACGCACTAAACGACCAGTTCTTATAGCCTTTAGCCGTACCCTAATCCTACTTCTCTTCTGTTCCTCTGGTGATGTAGAGGTTAACCCAGGCCCTGTAGCCCCCAGCATCACACCTATTCCCCAGGCGCCCTCATTGGTTGACTTCTGTAACCGTAAAAGCATTGGTTAACATCACAAGCCTCCTCCCTAAATTTATTCACTGCATTAGCACACTCCGCCAACCCTGATGTCCTACCCGGGTCTGAATCCTGGCTTAGGAAGGCCACCAAAAATTCTGAAATTTCCATCCCCAACAACAACACTTCCCGTCAAAATAGAACTGCCAAAGGGGCGGAGTTGCAATCTACTGCAGAGATAGCCTGCAGAGTTCTGTCATACTATCCAGGTCTGTGCTCAAACAGTTCAAGCTTCTACTTTTAAAAATCCACCTTTACAGAAATAAGTCTCTCACTGTTGCTGCTTGTTATAGACCACCCCTCAGCCCCCAGCTGTGCCCTGGACACCATATGTGAATTGTTTGCCCTATCTTCAGAGTTCATACTGTTAGGTGACCTAAACTGGGATATGTTTATCACCCCGGATGTAATACAATCGAAGCTAGATTCCCTCAATCTCACACAAATTATCAAGGAACCAA
This sequence comes from Hucho hucho, assembly GCA_003317085.1. Taxonomy (NCBI): domain Eukaryota; kingdom Metazoa; phylum Chordata; class Actinopteri; order Salmoniformes; family Salmonidae; genus Hucho; species Hucho hucho. The sequence continues at coordinate 11,225 of QNTS01009582.1, forward strand.
CCAGATGCAACCCTAAATCCGTAAACATGGGCACCCTCATCCTGACCAACTTGCCCTCTAAATACACCTCTGCTGTTTTCAACCAGGATCTCACGATCACTGCCTCATTGTCTGCGTCCGTAATGGCCCGCGGTCAAACGACCACCCCTCATCACTGTCAAACTCTCCCTAAAACACTTCCACGAGCAGACCTTTCTAACTGACCTGGCCCAGGAATCCTGGAAGGATATTGACCTCATCCCGTCAGTAGAGGATGCCTTGTTGTTCTTTAAAAGCGCTTTCCTCACCATCTTGAAAAAGAATGCCCCATTCAAGAAATGTAAAACTAAGAACAGATATAGCCCTTGGTTCACTCCAGACTGCCCTTGACAAGCACAAAAACATCCTGTGGCGTACTGCATTAGCATCGAATAGCCCCCACGATATGCAACTTTTCAGGGAAGTCAGGAACCAATATACACAGTCAGTTAGGAAAGCTAAGGCTAGATTTTTCAAACAGAAATTTGCATCTTGTAGCACTAACTCCAAAAAGTTTTGGGACACTAAAGTCCATGCAGAATAAGAGCACTGCTCTTCTGCTCTTCCCAGCTGCCCACTGGACTGAGGCTAGGAAACACTGTCACCACCAATAAATCTACGATAATCTTAAAATTTAAATTTCATTTTTCTACAGCTGGCCATGCTTTCTACCTGGCCAGCCCTACCCTGGCCAAACAGCTCTGCACCCCCCACAGCAACTGGCCCAAGCCCCCCCCACTTCTCCTTCACCCAAATCCAGATAGCTGGGCTAGACTATCTGGTCCCTTTCTTTCTAAAATTATTGCAACCCCTATTACTGGCCTGTTCAACCTCTCTTTCGTATCGTCTGAGATCCATAAAGATTGGAAAGCTGCCGCGGTCATCCCCCTCTTCAAAGGGGGAGAAACTCTTGACCCAAACAGTTATAGACCTATATCCATTATGCCCTGCCTTTCTAAAGTCTTCGAAAGACAAGTTAACTTCTTAGGGAGCGGCTCCCGAGGTGACGGTTTTGGAGAGTCTGGCTTGCCCAAAGTAAAATGCCTCCCACTCAGGCCCAGAAAATAGGATATGCACTAATTAGTACTATTGGATAGGAAACACTCTGAAGTTAAGAGTGTTAAGATATTGTCTGTGAGTATAACAGAACTGATATAACAGGCAAAAACCTGAGGAATTTCTGTCCTGGAAAAAGTGTTTTTGACACATTGCCTCATTTTGAACCCCTCCCTATTGAAAACAGACATATATGGGAGTAAGATTGCAGTACCTATTGCTTCCACTGGATGTCAACAGTCTCTAGACAGTGTTTGATGATGTTTAGTTGCTCTGGATGGTAATAGAAGAAGAATTTCGAACTGGTCATCGGATGTAAACAGAAGAGGATGCGCGTTCACGGGCTCGCGCGCGCTGTGGTTTTTTCCTTTCCTATCGTCCAGTTTATAATCCGGTTGAAATATTATAGTAAATATACATAAAAGTGTTCCTAAGGATACATTATCAATGATGTTTGATTGTTCTTGGACAAGTGTATAGGTATAGGTTGAACGAGTTCTCTTCACGGTTCAATGGGCGAGTGGACTCTGTATTTTATGAACATAATGCGCCAACCAAACAGAGATTTATGGATATAATAAATTACTTTTTCTAACAAAAGAACCATTGGATGTCTTCGTTGGACACTTGGGAAGCCCTCAGCAGAAGTTCTTAAAAAGGTAAGAGATTTGTTTTCGCTGTGAAATGTGTTTTGTGTGAACCTCGATGGTTTATGAATTTATGCTAATGGTAAAATATTGGAGGTGCTACCCTCAAACAATCAAATGTTGTGCTTTCGCCGTGAAGCCTTTTTGAAATCTGACAACGATGTGATATTGCCAGGAAGCAGAGCTTTTGATGACTATGCAACACTTGTATATTGATGAATGTTTAATAATTCAACTTTTGGATTTTGAATTTGGCGCCTTGCATTTCACCGGGTAGTGTCGGGAGTGGGCTCGCCACCACTCCCTAAGTAGTTAACAAACAGATCACCGACCATTTCGAATCCCACCGTACCTTCTCCACTATGCAATCTGGTTTCCGAGCTGGTCATGGTTGCACCTCAGTCGCGCTTGAGGACCTAAACAATATCATAACCGCCTTAGATAAAAGACAGTACTGTGCAGCCGTTTTCATCGACCTGGCCAAGGCTTTCAACTCTGTCAATCACCGCATTCTTATCGGCAGACTCAATAGCCGTGGTTTCTCAAATGACTGCCTCGTCTGGTTCACCAACTACTTCTCAGATAGAGTTCAGTGTGCCAAATCGGAGGGCCTGTTTTCCCAAACCTCTGGAAGTCTCTATGGGCCTGCCACAGGGTTAAATTCTCGGGACGACTCTTTTCTCTGTATATATCAATGTCGCTCTTAATGCTGGTGATTCTCTGATCCACCTCTACACAGACGACACCATTCTGTATACATCTGGCCCTTCCTTGGACACTGTGTTAACTTCTTAGGCAGAAGCGCACGAGGTGACCGTTTTGGAGACCCTGGCGTGCCCAAAGTAAAATGCCTCCCATTCAGGCCCAGAAAATAGGATATGCACATATTTAGTACCATTGGATAGGAAACACTCTGAATTTTCTAAAAGTGTTAACCATTCGTCTGAACAGATATGGCAGGCGAAACCCCGAGGAATTTCTGTCCTGGAAAAAGTGGTTTTGACAGAGTGCCTCATTTGGAACCCCTCCCTTATGAAAATGGGCATATGAATGCAGTACCTATCGCTTCCTCTGGATGTCAACAGTCTCGAGACACTGTTCAGATTTTTATTAGATGCATTAGAGCAGAGAAGAAGAGAAATCAGGAAGTGTCCCCTTGGAAGTCAACAGAAGAGAACGTGCGCTCCCGAGAAGGCACGCTCTGTGTTTTTTTCCGTTCTTACAGCCCAGTTTATATTCCGGTTGATTTATTATAGTAAATATACGTAAAAGTGTTCCTAAGGATACATTTAAAATGATTTTTGATTGTTCTAGGACAAGTTTATAGGTTTAAGTTGAACGAGTTCTCTTCACGTTTCAATGGAGGTGTGGAGGCTGTAGTTTCTGATTATAACGCGCGAACCAAACGGAGACTTATGGATATAATACATTACTTTTTCTAACAAAAGAACCATGGATTGTCTTCATTGGACACTTTGGAAGCCATCAGCAGAAGTTATTCAACAGGTAATTGATTTGTTTTCGCTGTGAAATGTGTTTTGTGTGAACCGTGAAGGCTAATGAATTCATGGTAATGAGAAAATAGTGAAGGTGCTACCCTCAAACAATCAAATGTGGTGCTTTCGCCGTAAAGCCTTTTTGAAATCTGACAACGCTGTGATATTGCCAAGAAACAGAGCTTTTGATGAGTATGAAACACTTGTATATGGGTGCATGTTTAATAATTCAACTTTTGGATTTTGAATTTGGCGCCTTGCATTTCACCTGGTAGTGTCGGGATTGGGGCGCTAGCCTCCCACCACTCCCCAAGAAGTTAACAAACCTCCAAACGAGCTTCAATGCCATACACTTCTTCTGTGGCCTCCAACTGCTCTTAAATGCTGGTAAAACTAAATGCATGCTCTTCAACCGATTGCTGCCCGCACCCGCCGACCCGCCTAGCATCACTATTCTGGACGGTTCTGACTTAGAATATGTGGACAACTACAAATACCTAGGGGTCTGGTTAGACTGTAAACTCTCCTTCCAGACTCACATTAAGCATCTCCAATCCAAAATTAAATCTAGAATCGGCTTCCTACTTCGCAACAAATCCTCCTTCACTCATGCTGCCAATCATACCCTTGTTAATCTGACTACCCTACCGATCCTTGACATTGTCGATGTCATTTACAAAATAGCCTCCAACACTCTACTCAGCAAATTGGATGTAGTCTATCACAGTGCCATCCATTTTGTCACCAAATCCCCATATACTACCCACCACTGCGACCTGTATGATCTCGGCCCTCGCTACATATTCGTTGCCAAACCCACTGGTTCCAGGTCATCTACAGGTCTTTGCTAGGTAAAGCCTCGCCTTATCTCAGCTCACTGGTCACCATAGCAACACCCACCCATAGCACACGCTCCAGCAGGTATATGTCACTGGTCATCCCCAAAGCCAACACCTGCTTTGGCCGCCTTTCCTTCCAGTTCTCTGCTGCCAGTGACTGGAACGATTGCAAAAATCACTGAAGCTGGAGACATATCTCCCTTATTAACTTTTAGCATCAGCTGTCAGACCAGCTTACCGATAACTGTAACTGTACACAGCCCATCTGTAATTAGCACACCCAACTACCTCATCCCCATATTGTTATTTTTTCTTTTGCACCCCAGTATCTCTACTTGCATATTTCCATCTGCACATCTATCACTCCAGTGTTAATGCTAAATTGTAATTATTACACCACTATGGCCTATTTATTGTCTTACCTCCCTAACCTTACTACATTTGCACACACTGTACATAGCTTTTTCTATTGTGTTTTTGACTGTACATTTGTTTATCCCATGTGTAACTGTGTTGTTATTTTTGTCACACGGCTTTGCTTTATCTTGGCCAGGTCTCAGTTGTAAATGAGAACTTGTTCTCAACTGGCCTAACTGGTTAAATAAAGATGAAATAAAAAATAAAGAAATACATTCATTAAGGTTGAAATTCTTACCTAGCTTGTGCTGCAGAGCTTGAAACCACAAGCCCAGTAATCATGAGTTGTATATAGCATTAGAATGGCGCCACGAGGCATGTTGTTTATGTTTAAATCCAGTGTGTCAGGTATACTACCTCTCCGGCACTCCAGGTCACCAGGCTGCTCATTATTACGCACACCTGTCACCATCGTTATGAGCACCAGCGCCTCATCAGACTCACCTGGACTGCATCACCTTCCCTATATATGTCACTCCTTTTGGTTCTTTCCCTGGGCGTTATTGTTTCTGTTCCAGTGTTCATGTCTGTACACAACCCGTGTTTCTTGTTTTGTTTTATGTTCATTTATTTATTAAATACACTCCCTGAACTTGCTTCCCGACTCCCAGCATACAGTACACATTACACAAAGATGGACATTAGTGTTACCCTAGAGCTCCTGTTATGAATATGAGCCTTCCCCTGGGTAGTTAGCATGTGTTTAGCAAGTGGTTATCATGTGTTTAGCATGTGGTTAGCATGTGTGTAGCATGTGGTTAGCATGTGTGTAGCATGGGTTTTTTCATGGTTTTTTTCATGGGTTTTCATGGGTTAGAGGCAGGGAAGCGGTGATGGACACATGGGCATCATGTGTTTATATCAAGAAAAGACAACAGGGGACAGAAGAAAGGGAAAACGTAGTGGACTGAGACAAAGGGTGATTTACCAACCCCTGTATGAAGCATAGTAGACAGATAGAAAGGGTGATTTACCAACTCCTGTCTAAAGCATAGTAGATGGATAGAAAAGGTGATTTACCAACCCCTGTCTAAAGCATAGTAGATGGATAGAATGGGTGATTTACCAACCCTTGTCTAAAGCATAGCGGACAGATTAAAAACATTTTATTTAACCAGGCAAGTCAGTTAAGAACAAATACTTATTTACAATGACGGCCTAGGAACATTGGGTTAATTGCCTTGTTCAGGGGCAGAACGACAGATTTTTACCTTGTCAGCTCGGAAATTCAATCTAGAAACCTTTCGGTTTCTGGCCCAACGCTCAAACCACTAGGCTACCTGCCGCCCCAGGTAGCCTATTTATCAATCCGTCTAAGGTATTTTGTTGCCAATGTCACCTAAATGCTCCATCTTTTATGTTCTTCTGTTTTTAGTCTTTTTTTTTAGGGCAGGGATGTGTGGATGAGGAGGTTGGTAAATCTACCTTACAGCCCATCATGAACCTCATGTTTCCAGGAACACAGGAAGTAATCAACACACACATACAGTACCAGTCAAAAGTTTGGACACACCTACTCTTTCAAGGGTTTTTCTTTATTTTTACAATTTCTACGTAGCAGAATAAAAGTGAAGACATCAAAACTATAAAGTTACACATATGGAATCATAGAGTAACCAAAAAAGAGTTTATATATTTTATATTTGAGATTCTTCAAAATAGCCACCAGTTGCCTTGATGACAGCTTTGCACACTCTTGGCATTCTCTCAACCAGCTTCATGAGGTAGTCACCTGGAATGCATTTCAATTAAAAGGTGTGCATTGTAGAATTTATTTCCCTATTAATGCTTTTGAGCCAATCAGTTGTGTTGTGACAAGGTAGGGTTGGTATACAGAAGATAGCCCTATTTTGTAAAATAACAAGTCCATATTATGGCAAGAACAGCTCAAATAAGCAAAGAGAAATGACAGTCCATCTTTACTTTAAGACATGAAGGTCAGTCAATCCGGAAAATGTCAAGAACTTTGAAAGTTACTTCAATGACATGTGAAAAAAAACATCAAGCGATTGATGAATCTGGCTCTCATGAGGACTGCCACAGGAAAGGAAGACCCAAAGTTACCTCGGCTGCAGAGGATAAGTTCATTAGAGTTACCAGCCCAAATTGCATCCCAAATAAATGCTTCACAGAGTTCAAATAACAGACACATCTCAACATCAACTGTTCAGAGTAGGCTGTGTGAATCAGGTTTTCATGGTCAAATTGCTGCAAAGAAACCACTACTAAAGGACACCAATAAGAATAAGTGACTTGCTTAGGCCAAGAAACACGAGTAATGGACATTAGACCGGTGAAATCTGTCCTTTGGGCTGATGACCTCTAATTTTAGATTTTTGGTTCCAACTGCCGTGTCTTTGTGAGATGTAGAGTAGGTGATTGGATGATCTCTACATGTGTGGTTCCCACCGTGAAGCATGGAGGAGGTGGTGTGGTGGTATTTTGATAATTACACCGTCAATGATTTATTTAGAATTCAAGGCACACTTAACCAGCATGGCTACTCAACATTCTGCAGCGATACGCCATCCCATCTGGTTTGAGCTTAGTGGGAATATAACTTGTTTTTCAACAGGACCATGACCCAACATACCTCCAGGCTGTGTAAGGGCTATTTGACCAAGAAGGAGAGTGATGAAGTGCTGCATCAGATGACCTCGCCTCCACAGTCACCCAAACTCAAACCAATTAAGATGGTTTTGGAGGAGTTGGCCCGCAGATTGAAGGAAAAGCAGCCAACAATTGCTCAGCATATGTGGGAACTCTTTCAAGACTGTTGGAAAAGCATTCCAGGTGAAGCTGGTTGAGAGAATGTCAAGAGTGTGCAAAGCTTTCATCATGGCAAGGGTGGCTACTTTGAAGAATCTCAAATATAAAATATATTTTGATTTGCATAACACTTTTTGGTTACTAGATGATTCCATATATGTGTTATTTAATCGTTTTGATGTCTTCACTATTATTCCACAATGTAGAAAATAGTACAAATTAAGAAAAAGCCTTTAATGAGTCGGTGTGTCCAAACTTCACGTATGGACAAACAAACACACTCACACACACGCACACATACACACACACACGCAAACACACACGTATATGTACAGACACACAACTACACATTTACAAACATACAAATCTGTGTGTGAATGCATGCTCCTGTTTGTGTTTGACAGTTTTAGTATAAAACCAATAGCAGTTAGCAGTGGTGACTGTGCTTACTGTAACTGTGTTGACTGTGACTGTGTTGACTGTCACTGTGTGGACTGTGTAAATCATTGCGTACGCAGTGGTGACTACGTTGACTGGATAAATCATTGTGAAAATGTACCATAACTAAGTCATGGGTATAAGAATATTTTGAAGATAAATACACAACGCAGAGGACGAGAGCACGAGAGCACAAGAGGACGAGAGCACTAGAGGACGAGAGGACGAGAGTACTAAACTAAATAGAGTACTAATGGTCAATAGGGAATTGTCAATGGAAATAGTTGGGTCTCAGTTCAACAGCTGTATAGAATCTCTGAAATGTAAGTCCTGGACTCAGTGCTATGTGTGCCACATTTTCATTGGTCTGTACATTGAGTCTGGAGCATTGAGTCTTGGCCATTGGCCCAGTTGTACTGCAAGGACATCTGATTGGTCAACCCCAAGCTAGGGTGGGGGGTTATAAATGGCATCCTGTTACTTTGCTCCGTGGAGAGAAACTGAGGACAGGGGAGATGAACATCTACCTCCCAGCATAACATCTTTGATTTGTCCTTCTCAAATAAATATATTTTCTCCCCCTGATTTGCTTTGGGGTTTGTGTTATTTACAAATAACATCACCGCTAACATGGGCATGGAACTCTCTTTGCAGTTCAAGCCATCCTCTCCATCTCCACTCTGTGGCTTGGGTTAGACGCAAAGTATTAGAGCATATTCAATCACACACATGCGCACGTCCTCTGATACATCGACTCATCTTCCATTCACATCCACTGTACAAACAATACCCTAAGAGGTGAGAGTTTTATATGAATACCTATCTCTCAATGCATACTTGCTATCTCTGATACATTCAAAACACAGCGACATACAGACAGACAGACAGAGAGAGAGAGAGAAAGTGGATAAGACATGGAGGGAGAAAGTGAGACAGCAAAAAAGAGACAGAGAGCGAGAAGATGAGAATGTGACGGCAAGAGAAAAAGAGTGGCAGAAAAACATAGAGGGAGATAGGGATTTTGGATTCCATAGCTCAGAGTGCTGTGTAGTGTGACAGTCTCTCTCCTGTCTAAATAGGTTTGGGCTCATACATATGGATGAGCTACTGTACAAGATAGTAAATTGCGTGTTGGTTTGATTGCTGACTCCTTTTAAATTATTAACGAGGTGGAGAAAAAAGAAAACTACCCATGGAGCATCACTTCACTCTGGACCTGATAGATAGATCACCACTCTCATTACCCAGCAGGCCACATTTATCAGCCTGAACTACACAGATGATTATTTATTAAGAGTTAAGATCAGATCTCATAAAGAGTGATCATAGACATTATTTTTGACCAGACTCATTGATGTGTTTTACTTTGAATTAGACATTAACACACGTAAACTTTTTGGTCCGCTGTGTATGTCATGCATGTTATGATATTGCAGGCAGTGGAGTGGGACCATCAGCTGTCTCTTCAGCCTGAAGCCTTATGAAGGTTATCATTACAGTACCACCACACGGTCAACACAGTGGAGTGACCAGGCCTTATGAAGGTTATCATTACAGTTCCACCGCGCCGTCAACACGGTGGAGTGACTAGGCCTTATGAAGGTTATCATTACAGTACCATCCCACCGCCAACACAGTGGAGTGACCAAGCCTTATGAAGGTTATCATTACACTACCACCCCACCGCCAACACAGTGGAGTTACCAAGCCTTATGAAGGTTATCATTACAGTATCACCAGGCCAGATACTGCAGGCCCAATGTGTTATTCCTCCACGTCAAGATGTGCTGTTCTTACATTCACGTTTGCATGTTCAAACACACGCATCTACGCACCCATGCACGCACGTACACACACACAAACGCGCACAAACAAACACACACTCGCACACACACGCACACACAAACACACACGCACACACACAAACACACACAAACCAGCACACTCGCACACACACACACGCACACACAAACAAACCAACACACGCACACACAAACACACACAAACAGACACAAACTCATAAAAACAAACACACGCGCACACACAGTGCTGAATAGGTACAGCTGCACACACCATAGACTACCATCCTCCCTCTTTGGATAAACACACTCCAACCTTCAAAGCGTCCCTTTAATCCAATGTAGCCCAACAGGGATGTGGTTAGAATGAATGTACTGTTAGCCTACATTTTTTGGGCTGTAAATATAGATGCATTACATTAATATAGCCAAGGGGGGAACAAAAACATTGCACTTCCACTCTCCTTTCTCTATGCCTCTCTCAACCCCTCCAACTTCCCAACCTTCTGACTATTTTCCCAATTGAGTGGGTGTCACGACTTCCACCGAAGTCGATCCCTCTCCTTGTTCGGGCGGTGTTCGGCGGTCAACGTCACCGGTTTTCTAACCATCACCGTTCCCCTTTTTTTTTGTCATTTGGTTTTGTCGTTATTGTCTACACCTGTTGTTAATTATCTCCCAATCACGCTCCTACTTATTTCCTTCCTTCCCCTCCTTCCCCTGTGCATGATTATCAGTGTTCTTTGGAGTTTTCCCAGTCTGTGTACTGAGGGCTAGTATCTTTTGGTTCTCGTTTTTTCCGGGTTGTTTGTTCGCCCGTTATTTTTGAGTGTGTGAGTAATTTGCCTTTCCAGCGTGTATTGTACTATTACTGGTGGCTTTATTAAATACACGTCTCAACCTCCTGCGCCTGACTCTTTTCCACCACGGAACCAGATCCTTGACAGAATCACGCACCCATACTATGGAGTCAGCAGGAGCAGCTGCCCCGGTTCGTGGAGTAGAGGAACGGGTCCGAGAGCACTCGGTAATGCTACAACATCTCGGTGCTACAATGGATTGCGTGGTCCAGACTTTGGATCGCTGGGAGAGACAGGAGGTCTCCCCAGCACCTCAACAAAACTAACCGGGGTTATCTCTACCTGTCTCTCAGGAATCCGGTCCCAGTGGGATTCGTCTCTCCCTTCCTAGGGAGTATGATGGGACAGCAGCGCGGTGCTGGACCATTTTGAGGAGCTTACCCGCCGCTCCCAGGTCGTGTTTGACCATCCACCCAAGGGGAGAGCGGCGGGGGAATGGCTCTTCCATTTGAGACAGGGGACAAGGAGCGCACAGGAGTTTGCCCTTGAGTTTCGGACGTTGGCTGCAGGAGCGGACTGGAATGAAAGGGCCCTCATCGACCATTACAGCTGTAGCCTACGTGAGGACGTCTGGCGGGAACTGGCCTGCAGGGATGCCACCGTGACTTTCGACCAACTGGTGGATCTGTCCGTCATGTTGGATAACCTGCTAGTCACCCGTGGACGTCCAGAGAGTGTCCTGAGTGCTCCACCTTCCGGCATCCTCTCTTCAGAGCCCATAGAGCTAGGAGGGGCTGCGCGTAGGGAGGCTGGAGGAGGGGCTTTCACCTGCACCATCTGTGGCCGCAGAGGGCACACTGCCAGTCGGTGCAGGGTTGGTCCTTCTGGGAGTAGAGGCAGCAGGCAGGGCACTCTGGTGTCACCCCAGGTGAGTCTGCACCACACTCTTCCAGAGTCCTCTGTTGACCAACTGTTTGTGTCTGTTTGTTTCCCAGATTTTTTCCCACATTCCCAGCATAAGGCGCTCGTCGATTCAGGCGCAGCTGGAAATTTCAATGACAGAGCGCTCGCTCTTAGTTTAGAGATTCCTCTTACTCCTGTGGTCAGACATTTCCCTGTTCATGCTCTGGATAGTCGACCATTAGGGTCCGGTATAATCAGGGAGGCCACCATCTTTCTCACCATGGTAACGCAGGGAAAGCACGAGGAGAGAATCAGTCTCTTTCTCATTGACTATCCTGCATTTCCTGTGGTATTAGGCTTTCCCTGGCAATAGAGGGCTCTCACGGGGTGGTCACAAGAGTGCTCGGGGAGGTGTGTAGGGGTTTCCGTTGGTGCGACCACGGTGGAAAGTCCAGACCAGGTCTCAACCGTGCACATCCCCCCAGAATATGCCGATTTGGCTCTCGTCTTCTGTAAAAGGAAGGCGACTCAATTACCACCCCATCGACGGAGGGATTGTGCAATACATCTCCTGGTGGACGCTGTGCTTCCCAGGAGTCACGTGTATCCCCTGTTGCAAGCGGAGACGGAGGCTATGGAGACATATGTCTCCGAATCCCTGTGTCAGGGGTACATTCGGTCCTCCACTTCCCCTGCATCCTCTAGCTTCTTTTTTGTGAAGAAGAAGGATGGAGGTCTGCGCCCGTGCATTGATTATCGAGGTCTCAATAAAATCACGGTGAGGTAGTTACCCGCTGCCTCGTATCGCCACGGCGATTGAGTCAATGCACGGGGTGCGCTTCTTTCACAAAACTGGATCTCAGGAGCGCGTACAACCGGGTGAGTATCCGGGAGGGAGATGAGTGGAAGACAGCATTTAGTACCACTTCAGGCCATTACGAGTACCTCGTCATGCCGTACGCGTTGATGAATGCTCCCGCAGTGTTCCAATCTTTTGTAGACAAGATTTTACAGGACCTGCACGGGCAGGGTGTAGGGGTGTATATCGTTGACATTCTGATATACTCCACTACACGCGCCGAGCAAGTGTCTTTGGTGTGCAATGTGCTTGGAAGACTGCTGGAGCATGACCTGTACGCCAAGGCTGAGAAATGCTTGTTCTTCCAGCAGGCCGTCTCCTTCCTAGGGTATCGCGTTTCCATGTCTGGGGTGGAGATGGAGAGTGACCGCATTGCAGCCGTGCGTAATTGGCCGACTCCCACCAAGGTAAAGGAGGTGCAGCGATTTTTAGGGTTTGCCAATTACTACCAAAGATTTATCTGGGGTTTTGGTCAGGTGGCTGCTCCCATTACTTCACTGCTGAAGGGGGGTCCGGTGAGTCTGCAGTGGTCAGTGGAGGCGGACAGGGCTATTCGGCACCTGAGGGCTTTGTTCACCTTGGCTCCCATGCTGCCTCACCCGGATCCTTCTTTGGCATTCATAGTAGAGGTGGACGCATCCGAGGCTGGGATAGGAGCCGTGCTCTCCCAGCGCTCGGGCACGCCACCGAAGCTCCGTCCCTGTGCTTTCTTCTCGAAGAAGCTCAGCCCGGAGGAGCAGAACTATGATGTGGGGGACTGTGAGTTGTTGGCTGTGTTCACACATATCAGTGGATTTCCTAATGGATCTCCCTCTTTCACATGGGAACACCACGATCCTGTCGTCTCCTCCCTCTGTCTCGTCTTCCTACGGCCCTACAAACCACGGGGGCTCTGTTTACACATGTCTTCCGGCACTACAGGATGCCCGAGGATATTGTGTCTGATCGGGGTCCCCAGTTCACTTCGAGAGTATGGAGGGCGTTCAAGGAATGTCTGGGGGTCTCGATCACCTCGGGTTTTCACCCTGAGAGTAATGGGCAGGTGGAGAGAGTGAACCAGGATGTGGGCAAGTTTCTCAGGTCGTATTGCCAGGACCGGCCGGGGGAGTGGGCGGCGTTCGTGCCCTGGGCAGAAATGGCGCAGAACTCGCTTTGTCACTCCTCCACTAACCTCTCCACTTTCCAGGTTGTATTGGGGTACCAGCTGGTTCTGACACCATGGCATCGGAGTCAGACCGAGGCTCCTGCGGTGGATGAGTGGTTCAAGCGCGCGGAGGAGACCTGGGAGGCCGCCCATGGTCACCTTCAGCGGCCGCGCTGCGCCAGAAGGCCAGCACGGACCGTCACCGCAGTCTGGCTCTCGACCTGAAACCTGCCCCTCTGCCTGCCATGCCGGAAGCTGGGTCCGCGGTTTGTGTGGTCATTTAAAGTCCTGAGGAGAGTGAACGAGTTGTGTTACCGGTTACAGCTCCCCCCTGATTACCATATTAACCCCTCGTTCCATGTGTCTCTCCTCAGGCCGGTGGTGGTTGGTCCGCTCCAGGACTCTGAGGTGCGGGAGGTTCCTCCTCCACCTCTGGACATTGAGGGGGTCCCGGCGTACTCTGTCTGTTCTATCCTGGATTCGAGACGTCGGGCGAGGGGCCATCAATATCTCGTGGAGTGGGAGGGGTACGGTCCGGAGGAGAGGTGCTGGGTCCCGGTGGCTGATGTCTTGGACCCTGAACTGCTGCGGGAGTTTCATTGTCGCCGGCCGGATCGCCCTGCGCCTCACCCTCCGGGTCGTCCCCGAGGCCGGTGTCGGCGCGGGTACTGTCACGACTTCCACCGAAGTCGGTCCCTCTCCTTGTTTGGGCGGTGTTCGGCGGTAGACATCACTGGTTTTCTAACCATCACCGTTCCCCTTTTTGTGTGTCTTTTGGTTTTGTCGTTATTGTCTACACCTGTGGTTAATTATCTCCCAATCACGCTCCTACTTATATTCCTTCCATCTCCTCCTTCCCCTGTGCGTGATTATCAGTGTTCTTTGGAGTTTTCCCAGTCTGTGTACTGAATAGTCTGTGTACTATTTTTGGTTCTCGTTGTTTCCGTTCACCCGTTATTTTGCCTTTCCAGCGTGTATTGTACTATTACTGGTGGCTTTATTAAATACCTTTTTACATCTCAACCTCCTGCGCCTGACTCCTTTCCACTACGGAACCAGATCCTTGACAGTGGGGGCCATTAGAACTCCCCGGCTTGGAACGAGAGAGATTAACACACATATCAAGTATTTTCCGAGAGCAAGGATGGGAGTTTATTTACAGGGCCTCCAATAAAGGGATAACAAAAAAATACATTCACTGTATTGATGTTGTTGTTGTTTTTTCTATTGTCTGGACTTCTGTGGTCAAATAATGCAGCTATCTAAAGCTTCCCTCTTTAACAGTGTTGTCTCAATGAGACTGGAATGGGTGAATAAAAATTAGATGATAACAGAATAAAGATGTCAGGGTACAGCGACCAGAATTTACGCAAATCGGACAATGTACGAGAACGTACCAAATGTCTGAAGAACCACATTTTATCTAAACAACCTTGTCTCCGATCTTACAGTCTGGAAGAAAATACCTACTAGACTAGAAGGTTCAGGTCAATACCCACTAGAAGGATCAGGTAAATACCCACCAGACTAGAAGGATCAGGTAAATACCCACTCGACTAGAAGGTTCAGGTCAATACCTACTAGTCTAGAAGGTTCAGGACCATACCCACTAGTCCAGAAGGTTCAGGTCAATAACAAATAGTTTAGAAGGTTCAGGTCAATACCAACTAGAACATTTAGGTCAATACCCACTAGCCTAGAAGGTTCAGGTCAATAGCCACTACTCTATTCTGGTCAATACAAAGTAGACAGTTCTGATCAATATCCTCTGGAAGCATTAGACCAATGCCCGCTAGATGGTTCAGTTCAATGCCCACTAGAAAGATCAGGTAAAAACGAAATAGAACGTTTGGGTCAATACCCACTAGACTAGAAGGTTCAGGTCAACACCCACTAGTCTAGAAAGATCAGGGCAAAACCCACTAGAAGGTTCAAGTTCAATACCCACTAGAAGGTCAAGGACAATACCCACTAGAAGGTGCAGATCAATACCCACAAGACTAGAAGATTCAGGGAAAAACCCACTAGACTAGAAGGTTCAAGACAATACCCACTAGACTAGAAGGTTCATGTCAATACCAAGTAGACTATAAGGTTCTGGTCAATACCCACTAGTCTAGAAGGTTCAGGTAAATACCCACTACACTAGAAGCTTAAGGTCAATACCTACTAGACTAGAAGGTTCAGGTCAATACCCACTAGTCTAGAAGGTTCAGGTCAATACCCACTAGTCTAGAAGGATCAGGTCAATACCCACTAGAAGGTTCATTTCATTACCCACTAGAAGTTCAAGTTCAATACACACAAGAAGGTTCAGATCAAAACCCAAAAGACTAGAAGATTCAGGGAAATACCCACTAGACTAGAAGGTTCAAGACAATACCCACTAGACTAGAAGGTTCATGTCAATACCAAGTAGACTCTAAGGTTCTGGTCAATACCCACTAGTCTAGAAGGTTCAGGTAAATACCCACTACACTAGAAGGTTCAGGTAAATACCCACTACACTAGAAGGTTCAGGTCAATACCTACTAGACTAGAAGATTCAGGTCAATACCCACTAGTCTAGAAGGTTCAGGTCAATACCCACTAGTCTAGAAGGATCAGGCCAATACCCACTAGAAGGTTCATTTCATTACCCACTAGAAGTTCAAGTTCAATACCCACAAGAAGGTTCAGATCAAAACCCACTAGACTAGAAGATTCAGGGAAATACCCACTAGACTAGAATGTTCAAGACAATACCCACTAGACTAGAAGGTTCAAGACAATACCCACTAGACTAAAAGGTTCAGGTCAAATCCCACTAGTCTAGAAGGTTCAGGTCAAATCCCACTAGTCTAGAAGGTTCAGGTCAAAACCCACTAGTCTAGAAGGTTCAAGTCAATACCCACTAGTCTAGAAGGTTCAGGTCAATACCAACTAGAAGGTGCAGATCATTACCCTCAAGACTACAAGATTCAGGGCAAAACCCAATAAACTAGAAGGTTCAGGACAATACCAACCAGACTAGAAGATTCAGGGAAATACCCACTAGACTAGAAGGTTCAAGACAATACCCACTAGACTAGAAGGTTCATGTCAATACCATGTAGACTAGAAGGTTCTGGTCAATACCCACTAGTCTAGAAGGTTCAAGTCAATACCCACTAGTCTAGAAGGTTCAGGTCAATACCCACTAGAAGGTT
>QNTS01009585.1:14920-25420 GCA_003317085.1 Hucho hucho
GCTCTAACCACTAGGCTACCTGCTGGCTACTGGCCCAACGCTCTAACCACTAGGCTACCTGCTGGTTACTGGCCCAACGCTCTAACCACTAGGCTACCTGCTGGTTACTGGCCCAACGCTCTAACCACTAGGCTACCTGCTGGCTACTGGCCCAACGCTCTAACCACTAGGCTACCTGCTGCCTCTACACTCTAACCACTAGGCTACCTGCTGGTTACTGGCCCAACGCTCTAACCACTAGGCTACCTGCTGGTTACTGGCCCAACGCTCTAACCACTAGGCTACCCTGCTGCCCCATAAAGTTGTTCAACAATCTTAGGTAGATGGCCAGGATATGGATTATATCCGACGCTAGCTTCAATCACTGAGACTGCGGGCTAGGGAGTAGCTAAGTTTTGTTTATAGCTAGCTAGCTACATTATTTGGTAGGCTATGCTGCTATGATACTAGGCTATGATACTTTGAGGTAACTAGCTATATACATAGCCTCTCTCTCTGGTCTAGAATGTGTCTCTATGTTAGTGGTTCTGATCTAGAATGTGTCTCTATGTTTGTGGTTCTGGTCTAGAATGTGTCTCTATGTTTGTGGTTCTGGTCTAGAATGTGTCTCTATGTTAGTGGTTCTGGTCTAGTATGTGTCTCTATGTTAGTGGTTCTGGTCTAGAATGTGTCTCTATGTTAGTGGTTCTGGTCTAGAATGTGTCTCTATGTTAGTGGTTCTGGTCTAGAATGTGTCTCTATGTTTGTGGTTCTGTTCTAGAATGTGTCTCTATGTTAGTGGTTCTGATCTAGTATGTGTCTCTATGTTAGTGGTTCTGGTCTAGTATGTGTCTCTATTTTAGTGGTTCTGATCTAGTATGTGTCTCTATGTTATTGGTTCTGGTCTAGTATGCGTCTCTATTTTAGTGGTTCTGTTCTAGAATGTGTCTCTATGTTAGTGGTTCTGATCTAGTATGTGTCTCTACATCTCTCTCTCTCTCTCTAGCAGTGTATTCTCAAACACAAACACAGTTGTTTTTCATCCGCCTAGCGACCGCCGTTCCCCCCCTCTGATTGGTGAGCGGGTCAGAGGGAGCTGTGAATACCTCCACTTTGTGATGACTGCAGGTTTTTCCCATCCAACTCTGTCTGATCTCAGACATCCCTCTCCTTAATATCTCCACTGCCACTTGTTACTCCAATATTTCATGAATAATGATTTGCCCTCTCTAAACAGCTCTGCAATTACAGGGGACTGGAGGTGGGGAGGGAAGGGAAGAAGATGTCATCAATTAGCTGACTGATAGGCCATGTGATTGGCTGATAGGGAGGGGGTTGTGCTCAGGCATTTTTTTTCTCTCTCTCTCTAAGGGCTTTATTGGCATGAGAAACGGGGCGGCAGGTAGCCCAGTGGTTAGAGCTGACAAGGTACAAATCTGTCCTTCTGCCACCTGAACAAGGCAGTTAACCCACTGTTCCCCAATAGGCCGTCATTGAAAATAAGAATTTGTTCTTAACTGACTTGCCTCGTTAAATAAAGGTAAAATTAAAAAATAAAAAGATATGTTAACATTTTGTCAAAGCAAAAATTAACAGTAAACTTTACCCTTAGAAAAGTTCCAAAAGAATAAAGATATTTCAAATGTCATATTATGGCTATATACAGTGTTGTAAAAATAAAATAAATAAAACATAAATATGGGTTGTATTTACAATGGTGTTTGTTCTTCACTGGTTGCCCTTTTCCTTGTGGCAACAGGTCACACATCTTGCTGCTGTGATGGCACACTGTGGTATTTCACCCAGTAGATATGGGAGTTTATCAAACATTATTATTATTATTTCTTTAAATTCTTTGTGGGTCTCAATAACAAGGCTATGCTCACAGAGTCTGTACATGGTCAAAGCTTTCCTTAAGTTTGGTTCAGTCACAGTGGTCAGGTATTCTGCCACTGTGTACTCTCTGTTTAGGGCCAAATAGTATTCTAGTTTGCTCTGTTGTTTTGTTAATTCATTCCAATGTGTCAAGTAATTACCTTTTTGTTTTCTCATGATTTGGTTGTGTCTAATGGTGTTGCTGTCCTGGGGCTCTGGGGGGTCTGTTTGTGAACAGAGCCCCAGGACCAGCTTGCTTAGGGGACTCTTCTCCACGTTCATCTCTCTGTAGGCTTTGTTATGGAAGGTTTGGGAATCGCTTCCTTTTAGGTGGTTGTAGAATTTAACGCCTCTTTTCTGGATTTTGATAATTAGCAGGTATCGGCCTAATTCTGCTCTGCATGCATTATGTGGTGTTTAACATTGTACACAGATTATATTTTCTGTCTCACTGTCAACTGTGTTTATTTTCAACAAACTTAACATGTGTAAATATTTGTAAGAACATAAGATTCAACAACTGAGACATAAACTGAACAAGTTCCACAGACATGTGACTGACAAAAATTGAATAATGTGTCCCTGAACAAAGGGGGGGGGGGGGTCAAAATCAAAAGTAACAGTCAGTATCTTGTGTGGCCACCAGCTGCATTAAGTACTCCAGTGCATCTCCTCCTCGTGGACTGTACCAGATTTACCAGTTCTTGCTGTGAGATGTTAACCCACTCTTCCACCAAGGCACCTGCAAGTTCCCGGACATTTCTGGGGGGAATGGCCCTAGCCCTCACCATCTGATCCAACAGGTCCCAGACGTGCTCAATGGGATTGAGATCCGGGCTCATTCCTTCGACGATAAATGCGAATCCGACCATCACCCCTGGTGAGACAAAACCGCTACTCGTCCAGCGACGGTGGGTTTGTGCCCATAGGCGACGTTGATGCCGGTGATGTCTGGTGATGACCTGCCTTACAACAGGCCTGCAAGCCCTCAGTCCAGCCTCTCTCAGCCTATTGCAGACAGTCTGAGCACTGATGGAGGGATTGTGCGTTCCTGGTGTAACTCGGGCAGTTGTTGTTGCCATCCTGTACCTGTTCCGCAGGTGTGATATTCGGATGTACCGATCCTGTGCAGGTGTTGTTACACGTGGTCTGCCACTGCGAGGACAATCAGCTGTCCGTCCTGTCTCCCTGGAGCGCTGTCTTAGGTGTCTCACATACGGACATTTCAAGTTATTGCCCTGGCCCCATCTGCAGTCCTCATGCCTCCTTGCAGCATGCCAAAGGCACGTTCACGCAGATGAGCAGGGACCCTGGGCATCTTTCTTTTGGTGTTTTTCAGAGTCAGTAGAAGGCCTCTTTAGTGTCCTAAGTTTTCATACCTGTGACCTTAATTGCCTACTGTCTGTAAGCTGTTAGTGTCTTAACGACCGTTCCACAGGTGCATGTTCATTAATTGTTTATGGTTAATTGAACAAGCATGGGAAACAGTGTTTAAACCCTTTACAATGAAGTTATTTGGATTTATACGAATTATCTTTGAAAGACAGGGCCCTGAAAAAGGGATGTTTATTTTTCTGCTGAGTTTATAACTGATTCTAGTATTTTTAGCCAGATCCTAATTAATATGTCTAATTTTATGTTCCTTTTGATGGCATAGAAGGTCCTTCTTGCCTCGTCTCTTAGCTCGTTCACAGCTTTGTGGAAGTTACCTGTGGCGCTGATGTTTAGGCCGAGGTATGTATACTTTTTTTGTATGCTCTAGGGCAACGGTGTCTAGATAGAATTTGTATTTGTGGTCCTGGCAACTGGACATTTTTTGGAACACCATTATTTTTGGCTTACTGAGATTTACTGTCAGGGCCCAGGTCTGGCAGAATCTGTGCAGAAGATCTAAGTGCTGCTGTAGGCCCTCCTTGGTTGGGGATAGAAGCACCAGATCATCAGCAAACAGTAGACATTTGACTTCAGATTCTAGTAGAGTGAGGCCGGGTGCTGCAGACTGTTCTAGTGCCCTCGCCAATTAGTTGATATATATGTTGAAGAGGGTGGGGCTTAAGCTGCATCCCTGTCTCACCCCACGGCTCTGACAAAAGAATTCTGTGTGTTTACTGCCAATTTTAACCGCACACTTGTTGTTGTTTGTGTACACAGATTTTATAATGTCATATGCTTTTCCCACAACACCACTTTCCATCAATTTATAAATCAGACCCTCATGCCAAATTGAGTCAAAAGCTTTTTTGAAATCAACAAAGCATGAAAAGACTTTACTTCTGTTTTGTTTTGTTTGTCAATAAGGGTGTGTGCAGGGTGAATACGTGGTCTGTCATACGGTATTTTGGTAAAAAAGCTAATTTGACATTTGCTCAGGACATTGTTTTCACTGAGGAAATATTGGAGTTTGCTGTTGATTGCAGAGGATTATTCCCCGAGATTGCCGCTGACACATATTCTACGGTAACTATTCAAATTTGTCTCCACTTTTTGTGGATTGTGGTGATCAAGCTTTGGTTTAAAATATCAGGGAGGATAATGTTGAAGAGCTTAATTGAGCTGCTTTCGGTTGTTCCTTCTTTTTTCTTAGTGTATTTCTGTGTTGTTTTAGTGTTTCACCATAGTGAAGGTGTAGTTTCTGATTTTCTGGGTCTTTATGTGTTTTTGTTGGATAGGTTCCTCAATTTCTTTCTTAGGTTTTTACATTCTTCATCAAAACTATTTCTCATTGTTGTTAGTTATCTTAGGTTTTCTGCTGATAGGTTAAATATATTGCTCAGGCTTCCTACTGCTAAGTTTACACCTTCACTATTGCAAGAAAACATTTTGTCCAGGAAGTTGTCTAGGAGGGATTGGATTTGTTGTTGGCCAATAGTTGTTTGGTTTCTAGTATACAGTTTGTTCGGCTTCGATGCCTCATGCTTGAGTATTGCTCTGTTCAAGTAGATTGTGATTTTGCTGTGATATGATAGGGGTGTTAGTTGGATAACTGTAAACGCTCTAAGAGACTCTGGGTTGAGGTCAGTGATAAAGTAGTCTACAGTACCACTGCCAAGGGATGAGCTATAGGTGTACCTACCGTAGGAGTCCCCTCGAAGCCTACCATTGACTCCGTACATACCCAGCGTGCAACAGAGCTGCAGGAGTTGTGACCCGTTTTTGTCGGTTATGTTGTCGTAGTTTTATCACTGACCTCAACCCAGAGTCTCTTAGAGCGTTTACAGTTATCCAACTAACACCCCTATGGGGAGGGAATGCTGTCAACTCCAGATAGGTGTTTGTTCCCCTGTGTGCTGAGGGTGTCAGGTTCTGTTCTGGCATTTAGGTCGCCACAGACTAGCACATGTCCCTGGGCCTGGAATAGGTTGATCTCCCCCTCCAGGATGGAGAAGCTGTCTTCATTAAAGTAGGGGGATTCTAGTGGGGGGATATAGGTAGCACACATGAGGCCATTTTTCTCTGTTGAGAAATTTCCTTTTGAATTTCTAGTCAAATGTAAAATGTTCCTGATTTGATTAATTTAATCAAGTGGGTTAGGTCTGCTCTATAACAAATTAGCATACTCCCTGAGTATTTTCCCTGTTTCACACCTGGTAGTTTGGTGGATGGGACTACCAGCTCTCTGTAACCTCTCTCTCTCTCTCTCTCTCTCTCTGCCTATCAATCTCTCTCGCTAACTATCAATCTCGCTCGCTCTCTCTCCCTCTGCCTATAAATCTCTCTCTCTCTAACTATCAATCTCTCTCTGCCCATCAATCTCTCACTCTCTGCTCCTATTGGCTGGCTGTGCGTATCGAGCGGTGGCAGGGAGCCACAGTGTTTTCAAACAGTGCTCGGGGTGTGTGGCAACACTGCGCTGCATCGTCATCCTCCCTCCCTACGCCTGCTGGGCCCTGCCGTTTAAAATGACACTTCCGTGCCCACTCAGCCCCGATGCAGAATGAACCTACTGTTGTTACTGTACAGTATGGCTGGGCAGCATGCCTAGTGACATTTATAGTCTATACGCTATTGAGCAGATCCACTTTACAGGCTGTGGTTCACTAGGGATGACAATGTAAAGCTGTGGGTCACTAGGGAGGACAATGTAAAGCTGTGGGTCACTAGGGATGACAATGTAAAGCTGTGGGTCACTAGGGAGGACAATGTAAAGCCGTGGGTCACTAGGGATGACAATGTAAAGCCGTGGGTCACTAGGGATGACAATGTAAAGCCGTGGGTCACTAGGGATAACAAAGTAAAGCCGTGGGTCACTAGGGATCACAATGTAAAGCTGTGGTTCACTAGGGATGACAATGTAAAGCTGTGGGTCAGTAGGGATCACAATGTAAAGCTGTGGTTCACTAGGGATGACAATGTAAAGCTGTGGTTCACTCGGGATGACAATGTAAAGCTGTGGGTCACTAGGGATCACAATGTAAAGCTGTGGGTCACTAGGGATGACAATGTAAAGCTGTGGGTCACTCGGGATGACAATGTAAAGCTGTGGTTCACTAGGGATGACAATGTAAAGCTGTGGGTCACTAGGGATGACAATGTAAAGCTGTGGTTCACTAGGGATGACAATGTAAAGCTGTGGGTCACTAGGGATGACAATCACTACACTACTTAAAACCGGATGTCTCCTGATGTCTCCAGCCCGCTGTAATCACTGTACTACTTAAAACCAGATGTCTCCGGATGTCTCCTGCCTTCTGTCTCCTGCTTGCTTGTCGCACACTTGACTTGAACATTTTCTCTGCCCTTTAGCAATGACAATACATATTCATGTAACCCATATGGATGAATGTATACGTGTACGTATATCAGTGTTTTAAGGCAAATCATTTTCCCTCTTTAGTGTGTTAAACGCATAAGTTTGGTTCTGACGTCAGAGAGAGCTGGTTGATTCACATTGAAGTTGGATTTGTGGCCAGTGTGAACTTCCACAGATTCACATAAACCACTTGCAATGCCTTCCTCCTCTCTGAGAAAAGAGACAGACAGACAGAAAGAGGGAGACAGCGAGATAGACAGACAGAAACAGACAGAGAGAGAGACAGAAATAGAAAGACAAACAGAGTGAGAGAGGGGGGGAGAGAGAGATAGACACACAGAGAGAGAGAGAGAGAGAGAGAGAGAGAGAGAGAGAGAGAGAGAGAGAGAGAGAGAGAGAGAGTGAGAGAGAGAGAGAGTCTGTACCCACCACTAGAGGGCTGTCAATGTCTACAGATAATCTACTTCTGCTCTCCCCCTCCCTGCTTCCCTCTAAATGTGAAGGATTCATTTTTCCTGCCTGTGTCTTCCTCTGTGTCTGCCCAGCGTGCTAAACACACGTCTAGCTAGATGAGGTAAAGTGAATTTAGGTCAGACAGCCTCTTGCTGAACTAAGGGTTAGTGGAGTGCGTTAAAGTCAATTTGCTCTCCTCTCCTGGCCTTTTCTAGTTCCTCCAAAGTGCTCTCTTGGTCTCTGTGTGTATAGCACACCAACACCCTGCACCCCCCACCCCTGCAGCCCTCCCTCCCGGCCTCCATGTGATTCAGCAACTGAACTGCAAACAACGTTTGAAACATCTGTCTGTCTGAATAAAGAGAGTCAGCAGAACAGGGGGCAGCAGAGACTGGAGAGTTTAAGAGGTGCACCGTTCTACCATGCTCATATCAGCTTCTCACAGTAAAGCACGTGACTGATTGACTGGTAAAGGGAGGAGAAAGATGAATGGAGAGAGAAAGGGGGGGAGAGAGAGAGAGAGGAGGGCGGAGAGAGAGCGAGCGAGAGAGGGGGGGAGAAAGAGTGAGAGGGGGGTGAGAGAGAGAGGGGAAGAGAGAGAGAGAACGAGAGAGAGGTGGAAGCAGCCTATATGAGTGGTCAGTAATGGTGGAAGCAGCCTATATGAGTGGTCAGTAATGGTGGAAGCAGCCTATATGAGTGGTCAGTGATGGTGGAAGCAGCCTATATGAGTGGTCAGTGATGGTGGAAGCAGCCTATATGAGTGGTCAGTGATGGTGGAAGCAGCCTATATGAGTGGTCAGTAATGGTGGAAGCAGCCTATATGAGTGGTCAGTAATGGTGGAAGCAGCCTATATGAGTGGTCAGTGATGGTGGAAGCAGCCTATATGAGTGGTCAGTAATGGTGGTCTGTAAGTGAAGTCATTATGAGCATCGTGTGACAAGAAAACGAGGTCTCGGCAACGTGATTTTACTATGAGCAAAGTTGAAGGCTCAGGAACCCTGGCACTTCCACACCATCTGTTAGAGGAGCTATTTAAAGCCTCTCTCTGTGTTCACCTCTGTGTGAGTGCAACAAGATCTCACATTTTAATTTGCGATTGAACAGGCAGCCCAAATCTGATATTTTTTTCACTAATTGGTCCTTTGACCAACCAGATCAGCTCTGAAAAAGATCTGATGTGAAAAGATCTGATGTGATTGGTCAAAATACCAATTAGTGGGGGGAAAAAAATTGGGCTAACTGTGTAAACAAGGCCTATTAGCAGTGGTTGGAGGGATGGAAGGAACACCCCCCCACCCCAGACAGAGACAGGGGATGTGGACTGGAGGTTCTGGCAAAGGCCTGGTTGTCCATGGAGAGCAGAGCTCCCATCCAGACTCAGAGGTCGTGTCTACACTTGACACTTACCAACATGCGACTTCTGCTATCAGAATACGAAGATCACATTGAAAAGACTGGTCCAGACGCATAAAAGTCAATTTGTGGTCTGATTGTGTTCCGATCTGGCTGGGTGGTCTGGGATGCATTGTGTGAATATTTCTCCTCAGTCTTAACGCAATCTGGCTACCGCAATCAGGCTACCGCAATCTGGCTACCGCAATCTGGCTACCGCAATCAGGCTACCGCAATCTGGCTACCGCAATCAGGCTACCAGAATCTGGCTACCGCAATCAGGCTACCGCAATCTGGCTACCGCAATCAGGCTACCGCAATCAGGCTACCAGAATCTGGCTACCGCAATCAGGCTACCGCAATCAGGCTACCGCAATCAGGCTACCGCAATCAGGCTACCGAAACTGCATACAGTGGGTGACGTCATCAGCACCCCTCCCACAAGGCTTCAGAAAACGTGTGTTTTGGAACCGAGACATTTTCATTAAAACGTTGGGAGGAAATACGTTCCTTGCGCGTAAAGAACATGTTTGCTGGCCTCATAAACGCTAGCCAGCTAGCTAATATCTACACTGAACAAATAGATAAAACCCAAACATGCAACCATTTCAAAGATCTTTACTGCGTTACACTTCACATAAGGATACCAGTCAATTGAAATAAAGAAATAATATCTTAATCTAATTGACTGGGAAAACAGATGTGCATCTGATGGTCACAGATACTTTAAAAAAAAATTCAGTATCTGCTGTGACCACCATTTGCCTCATGCAGCGTGACACGTCTCCTTCACATAGAGTTGATCAGGCTGTTGATTGTGGCCTGTGGGAATGTTGTCCCCACTCCTCTTCAACGGCTGTGCGAAGTTGCTGGATATTGGTGGGAAACTGGATCACGCTGTCGTACAAGTTGATCCAGAGCATTCCAAGCGTGCTCAATGGGTGACATGTCTGGTGAGTATTCAGGCCATGGAATAACTGGGGACATTTTCAGCTACCAGGAATTGTGTACAGATCCTTGCAATATGGGGCCCGTGCACTATCATGATCTCATCATGACCTCATGATCTCATCATGTCATTCAAATTGCCATTGATAATAAAATGCAATTGTATTCGTTGTCCGTATAGCGTATGCCTGCCCGTACCATAACCCCACCGCCACCGTGGGGCAAACCGCTCGCCCACACAACGCCATACACGCTGTCATACACGCATGTGGTCTGCGGTTGTGAGGCCGGTTGGACGTACTGCCAAATGGTAGAGAAATGGTAGAGAAATTAACATTAAATTCTCTGGAAACAGCTCTGGTGGACATTCCTTCAGTCAGCATGCCAATTGTACGTTCCCTCAAAACTTGAGACATCTGTAGTTTGTGTTGTGACAAAACTGCACATTTTAGAGTGGCCTATAACTGTCCCCAGCACAAGGTGTGTAATGAACATGCTGTTTAATCAGCTTCTTGATATGCCACACCTGTCAGGTGTAGGGATTATCTTGGCAAAGGAGAAATGCTCACTAACAGGAACGTAAACACATTTGTGCACACAATTTGAGAGAAATAAGCTTTTTGTGCGTATGGAAAATGTGTGGGATCTTTTGATTCAGCTCATGAAACCAACACTTTACATGTTGGTTGGTTGCGTTCATATTTTTGTTCAGTATAGATTTCTTTTTTGGGGTTTGGCTAGAGTTACCCGTTTGCAATCTCTTTAGCGTTGCTTGCTAGCTTGGCTGGCTAGCTACAGAGGTTAGCTGGATAGTTAGCTACAGTAGTTACCTACTGCCGTCAGTTGTTGTTGTTGTTGTCATGTGTTGCCTATTCCACCGTTTGC
The DNA here is from genome assembly GCA_003317085.1 of Hucho hucho. Classification (NCBI taxonomy): domain Eukaryota; kingdom Metazoa; phylum Chordata; class Actinopteri; order Salmoniformes; family Salmonidae; genus Hucho; species Hucho hucho. The sequence goes on from QNTS01009585.1 coordinate 25,207, forward strand.
AGAATGTACACTGGCATTTGAATATAGCGTTGGAAAAGGGATTCCGGACACACTGTGGACACCGTGGACACATTTAAATGGAGGTGTAGATGCAGTACGCCTTGGGAATTCAAAATCAGAATTCTACGATCAGAATACTAAAGCTGCACGAAGTGTCAAGTCTAGACAGGACCAGAGAGGAATGAACTGTCAAGTCTAGACAGGACCAGAGAGG
>QNTS01009586.1:11684-27747 GCA_003317085.1 Hucho hucho
AGAGAGAGAGACAGCGCACAAGAGAGAGAAAGACAGTGCACGAGAGAGAGAGAGAGACAGCGCACGAGAGAGAGACAGCGCACGAGAGAGAGAGAGACAGCGCGTGGGCGCGAGAGAGAGACAGCGCAAGAGAGAGACAGCTCGAGAGAGTGCAAGAGAGAGAGAGGAGAGAGTGCGCGAGAGAGAGAGAGAGAGAGAGATAGAAAGAGGAGAGAGTGCGAGAGAGAGTGCGTCAGAGAGAGAGAGATGTATTCTATGTATTTGCCTGCCATAGCCTGAGAGACACTGAATAATATCATCTGTATAGTAAACAGTAATTTACTTATTATTAGTATTATTGTTATTACTATTATTGTTATTTATCATTCCAAATAGTAGTGGTATAGGTAGTAGGGTGATGGTAATGATAGCAGTTTAGTGATGGTGGTGGTAGTAGTAGTAATGATGATGGTAATGATAGCAGTTTAGTGATGGTGATGGTAGTAGTAGTAATGATGATGGTAATGATAGCAGTTTAGTGATGGTGATGGTAGTAGTAGTAATGATGATGGTAATGATAGCAGTTTAGTGATGGTGATGGTAGTAGTAGTAATGATGATGGTAATGATAGCAGTTTAGTGATGGTGATGGTAGTAGTAGTAATGATGATGGTAATGATAGCAGTTTAGTGATGGTGGTGGTAGTAGTAGTAATGATGATGGTAATGATAGCAGTTTAGTGATGGTGGTGGTAGTAGTAGTAATGATGATGGTAATGATAGCAGTTTAGTGATGGTGGTGGTGGTAGTAGTAATGATGATGGTAGTGATAGCAGTTTANGAGTGAGGTGAGCTATTACCAGATGATGTATACCTATCCAATCAGAGAGTGGGGTGGAGCTATTACCAGAGGACTTATACCTATCCAATCAGAGAGTGGGGTGGAGTTATTACCAGATGATTTATACCTATCCAATCAGAGAGTGAGGTGGAGCTATTACCAGATGATTTATACCTATCCAATCAGAGAGTGGGGTGGAGCTATTACCAGATGATTTGTACCTATCCAATCAGAGAGTGGGGTGGAGCTATTACCAGATGATTTGTACCTATCCAATCAGAGAGTGGGGTGGAGCTATTACCAGATGATTTATACCTATCCAATCAGAGAGTGGGGTTGAGCTATTACCAGATGATTTGTACCTATCCAATCCCTTCAGACCTATAAAGAGTCTAGGTCAGGGCTCTCCAACCCTGTTCCTGGAAACACCCTCCTGTAGGTTTTATCTCCAACCCTGTTCCTGGAGAGATACCCTCCTGTAGGTTTTAACTCCAACCCTGTTTCTCTCCAGGGACAGGGTTGATTTCAACACCAGATGGCAGAAAACACTTGTCTGTCTGTCCCTCCCTCGTCTGTCCCTCGTCTGTCCCATCCCTCTGTCCCTCGTCTGTCCCATCCCTCTGCCCTCGTCTGTCTGTCCTTCTGTCCCTCGTCTGTCCCATCCCTCGTCTGTCTGTCCCTCCTTTCTCTTTCTTCTCTCTCCCACCTCTCTCTTTCTCTTTCTCCTCCGCCTCCTCTCTCTTTCTCTTTCTCCTCCTCTCTCCCTCCTCTCTCTTTCTCCTCCTCTCTCCCTCTCTCTGATGGTTAGTTGAGTCATAGGTGAGCAACAGTTTATTTGTCACCAGGTGCCATGGTAACCGAACACTGTGTGAAAATGTGCATCTGCTATCAAACTGTGTGTCCAGGTTGTGAGTTATGACACCTGTACTGGCCACACATACACACACTACAGGCACGTAGGCGGTGCACACACACAGCTAGAGGCATGTCCATCTGTACACCAACAATTATGAACAGAACGTATAGCAGAAATATCACAATCACAAAGACACTACTACCAGCACACACTCTCTCTCTATCTCTCTGTCTGTCTTTCTGTCTGTCTTTCTTTCTTTATCTCTCTCTCCCCATCTGGGTTCATTCATTCTCTCTTTCTGTCTTTCTCTCTGTCTGTCTCTCTGTGTCTCTCTCCCTCACCCCGTCCTTCTCTCCCTGCCTCCCTCCCCCTTCCCTCTCTTCCAGGAGCGTCCTGGCAGTAAGAAGAGGCGGCGGCAGTGGGGGGATCATCCCACTCTCACTTTATAACCCATCCCTCTGTCTCTCCCTCCCTCCCTCCCTACCCCATCCCTTTCCCCTCCTCCGCCCCATCCCTCTCTTCCACAGGAGGTTGGTGGCACCTTAATTGGGGAGAACGGGCTCTTGGTAATGACTGGAGCGCTATACAGTGGATTCGGAAAGTAATCAGACCCCTTGACCTTTTCCACATTTTGTTTCGTTACAGCTTTATTCAAAAAATGTATTAAATTGTTTTTTTTATTCTAATCATCTACACTCAATACCCCATAATGAAAAAGCAAAAACTGGTTTTAAGAAATGTTTGCAAATGTATTAAAAATACAAAATTGAAATATCAAATTTGCATAAGTATTCAGACCCTTTGCTATGAGACTGGTCACTCTGACAGAGATCCACAGTTCCCCTGTGGAGATGGGAGAACCTTCCAGAAGGACAACCATCTCTGCAGCACTCCACCGATCAGGCCTTAATGGTAGAGTGGTGTCGTGACTTGTCTTTCATTAATCTGATGAATGTTATTTATTTAATCCACTAACTATGTTTAATTGTTACCCGATTTAAATTAATCATGTAACAATTAACTCATTAGGAATTTGGGGCACCACGGAAGAAGTTGTTTAACATCTCCCGAATTAAACTCTAGAAGATATAAATGATATATCGATAACGGTCACTTATTAATAATTACCTCATATCAGTCTCATTCTGATCGGTCGCAACCTTCTTGGATCCGCAAGAACCCCAGCCTAGCTCATTATTCAATACTACACAAATTGATTGAATTATTTATTTACTAGCTAACTAAATAATAACACAGAATAACATACACACTTACTTGAGACAAAGGTCCCTAGTGGACTGACAAGATATGACGGCTTGTTACAACATAACGTTAGATGGAGAGAGTGAAAGAGAGAGAGAGAGGAAAGGGACACTTATCATGGACACTTGTTTTCACATGAATCATATACCTTGCACACGAACCACCGCCCGTTTGGGATAAGAAAAGAAAGAATGCATTTACGTGTTGAATGCCTTCGTTCGCCGTCTATCTCGGTCAGGACCAAGCCCTCTCTGAAAGTTGTTTTGGTGGGCTCTCCCGGGGGGTGTAAGGCTCTGATTGTCCACCAGAGGTCACAATGTCCTCCTTATTAGTTGCCTGTGGCTTCATTGATTCACCAGTGATTGTCTGAGGTGAACTTCTCTCTTCCTCGGGTAGATAGTCAAAGTTCCAAACTCACTTTACACACGCAGCTGCAGACTGACGGGCCCTGGTCTGGTAAGTTCATTTTCTTCACCTCTTGTTGAGAGTTTCAAAGTTTCTAACCATTTCAACGTGTGGTTCAACGGTCTCACGTATTTTGGTCTGGTATGTTCATTCTTAGCGAGTCCTTTTTGAGCACTTTGGTCGAAAAGGGCGGTTCCATCACACTGACACACTCTTCTGACCTCATTCGGGGCGTGGCTACTTAATGTGCAAAGAACATGAAAAACCATTATCTCAATTGTATTCACAATGTATTGGATGGAAACTTGACAGCCAAAAGGGGGTTCCTTCCTAAGTTACAGTATTTGGTTCATGCAGTTTTTAATAACATCACAAAATGAAAAGCAATATGACATGATTATTTTCTTAAACATTTTAACATCCCTATCTTAGAAATATTGTTCCAATATTCACTTTTCTGGGACGTTATTGTTTTGCGGGTGAGAGGGGTCTGGTCAATGTCAGCCATTTGCCAAGCTGATCTGAGGCCTTGGATCCTCAGCCAGGAGAGTCATGATAGCCTGGACTTGAACCCAATAGAACATCTCTGGAGAGACCTGAAAACAGCATGCAGCGACGCTCCCCATCCAACCTGACAGAGCTTGAGAGGATCTGCAGAGAAGAATGGGAGAAACTCCCCAAATACAGGTGTGCCAAGCTTGTAGCGTCATACCCAAGAAGACTCAAGGTTGTAATCACTGCCAAAGGTGCTTCAACAAAGTACTGAGTAAAGGGTCTGAATATACTTCTGAAATATCACATTTGCATTTTTGTATTTGTAATACATTTGCAAAAATGTCTAAAAACCTGTTTTTGCTTTGTTATTATGGGGTATTGTGTGTAGATTGATTAAGGGGAAAAAATTTTCAATCAATTTTAGAATAAGGCTGTAACGTAACAACATTTGGAAAAAGTCAAGGGGTCTGAATACTTTCCGCATGCACTGTAAGTGGAATGGTATCAAATACATCAGACACATGGTTTCCATGTGTTTGATGACATTCCATTTGCTCCGTTCTGGCCATTATTATGAGCCGTCCTCCCCTCAGCAGCCTCCTGTGCTCTCTTCCAGGAGCGTCCGGGCAGTAAGAAGAAGGGTCGTGAGGAGGTGGTGGTGGGGGGCAAGCGTCCTGGAGGTAAGCCTGGTAAAGAACCAGGCAGAGAGCCCTCTTCCACCACAGCCAGCCCTGAGAGTGACTACCAGGACCACCACACTGACTCTACTGTAGAGCCTGAACTACAGGACAAATACAGGAGACAGCTGCACCAACAGGCTAGTACACTGTTATACTATACTATACTATACTACCAGGACCACCACACTGACTCTACTGTAGAGCCTGAACTACAGGACAAATACAGGAGGCAGCTGCACCAACAGGCTAGTACACTGTTATACTATACTATACTATACTATACTATACTATACTACCAGGACAACCACACTGACTCTACTGTAGAGCCTGAACTACAGGACAAATACAGGAGACAGCTGCACCAACAGGCAAGTACACTGTTATACTATACTATACTACCAGGACCACTAAACTGTCTACTGTAGATCATGCTATACTATAGACACTACTAGTATAATATTAGTACTTTTGTAATAACCATAATCCTTTACCCGAAATCGCTTACTAACACTGCTGTTATCTCTCCCCCCCTCTCTCCCTTTCTGTCCCTCTCTTCCTTTCTCCCCCTCCCCCTCTCTCTCTCTCTGTCGCTATCTCTCTCCCCTCTCTCTCTCTTCCTTTCTCCCTCTGTCTTTCTCTTCCAGGTGTATATTCTAATGGAAGGCCTAGTGGACTCTCTGTGTGTGCTGTTGGATGAGTCTGCAGAGGGACAGGCCTGAGCTGACACACACACACACAGCTCTCTGATCACACTCTAATAAATTCCCCTCTTCCCTAACACACACATTTGCACTGAGAATACATCACAGGTGCAGAGGTTTTTCTCACAATGACATCAATAAACTTGCTTTGTGAACTTACTTTACTGACTATGACTGTGAGATGTGACTGTCATACCTAGCTACCTCACTCACACACTGATTCTGCATCGGAGGAGCGTCGGTTAACCGCTGACTGCATGCTACCCACTGCCCAGTATCCACCCCCATCCCGCCCCCTCTCTCTCCCTCTCTCAGCAGTGTGTACGAGTACCTGCCATGCGTGCGTGTGTGGGCGCGTGAGTGTGCCATGCCGTTGCTCTTCCTATGCGGATTTCACGGTTGCTGCCCGCCTCGTGTCTCGCAACTTCACCCGACCGATGTAAACGGAACAGACTACACGTCCCTTCGGAATTCCACTGCCGTTCCACGCACGGGGCTGAAGCACGGCATTCTGCTTGTCTGTCCTCATTCGGGAATAGCCTACCGATAGCTCCCTTACTCGCTGCATCTCTGTGCAACGGTTCAGTACTGCTGGGGGAATACCGACACTGCAGAGAGAGGGAGAGGGAAGGAGAGGATGATGTTGCCTGGTGGAGGAGGGAGGTGATCATGGCAGAGGTAAGCGGAACGGGACAGAATGTGGTAAACACATGGGATACCTGGGTTTTTAGGCTACCGCGACATAAAATCTAAAATTAATTACTGCGATGTTTAAACAGCCAAAGCTGTTTAATACTGAAACTTGGATGATTTCGATAGGCTATTAGTTCGCCTGACATTATTCGGCAGCTTATTTTTTCAACAAAAGCGGTGTGTTGTATAGGTAGTGTAGGCAATTTGAGGGTGTATGTTGTGGTTGGTTAGTGTGGCCATGTTTTCTTGACGGCTCGGATTGGACGATGAGCACATTTCGTTGCATAAGAGTATTTGCATGAGTGCTTTGATAGTTTAGTAGTCAGTGCTTCCTCTAGCCTTTTGGGGGCCCTACGCGAGATTTGGTCAGGGGGCACCTCCTCTCCTCGCAGGCAGAGCGTTTTAGTGATATGTGTGGGAGTGACTAATAAAATCAATGGGGGCCCCCTGGAGGTCAGGGCCCCTGAGCACATGCCCTGTGTCCAGGTCGATAATATGGTGATGATTAGGCCTACTACAAGGGTTAGATAGCTGGGTAGACTAATTTACCTAGAAATCTGAAGAATGTTAGCTGACATGGGCTAATTGAGTGAATGACAGGGACTGACAACCAGTGGTGTAAAGTGCTTAAGTAAAAATACTTAAGTACTACTTAAGTCGTTTTTTGGGGGGGGGTACTATTTATATTTTTGACAACTTTTACTTCACTACATTCCTAAAGAAAATCATGTACTTTTTATTCCATGCATTTTCCCTGACACCCAAAAGTACTCATTACATTTTGATTGCATAGCAGGACAGGAAAATAGTTCAATTCACGCAAAACAGGTGGTCATCCCTACTGCCTCTGGACTGGCAGGTTCACTAAGCACAAATGCATCTTTTGTAAATAGTCTCTGAGTGTTGGAGTGTGCCCCTGGCTATCTGTACATTTTAAAATCAAGAAAATGGTGCCATCTGCTTTCCTTAATAAAATTCATTTTAAGTATTTTTCTTACTTTTGATACTTAAGCATAATTGAGCAATTACATACTTTAATACCAAATACTTTAATACTTTAACTCAAGTAGTATTTTACTGGCTGACTTTCACTTTTACTTGAGTAACTTTCTATTAAGGTATCTTTACTTTTACTCGAGTATGACAATTGGGTACTTTTTCCACCACTGCTGACAACAAGAGAAAAACTGCTGATGAACAACCACATTTAGAAATGGTACTTTTCTAACTCTCAAGAGTAAGTTGAGACCCTGACTAAGTTTATATACAGTACCAGTTAAACATTATGGACACACCTACTCATTCAAGGGTTTTCTTTATTTTGACTATTTTCTACATTGTAGAATAATAGTGAAGACATCAAAACTATGAAATAACACATATGGAATCATGTAGTAAGCAAAAGTGTTAAACAAATCAAAATATATTTTAGATTCTTTAAAGTAGCCACCCTTTGCCTTGATGACAGCTTTGCACACTTTTGGTATTCTCTCAACCAGCTTCACCTGGAATGCTTTTCCAACACTCTTGAAGGAGTTCCCACATATCCTGAGCACTGTTGGGTCATTGTCCTGTTGAAAACAAATGATAGTCCCACTAGGCGCAAACCAGATAGGGCTCCCAAGTGGCGCATCGGTCTAAGGCACTGCATCTCAGTGCTAGAGGCGTCACTACAGACCCTGGTTTGATTCCAGACTGTATCACAACCAGCCGTGATTGGGAGTCCTATAGGGCGGCGCACAATTGGCCCAGCGTAGTCCGGGTTAGGGTTTGGCCGGGGTAGGCTGTCATTATAAATAAGAATTTGTTCTTAACTAACTTGCCTAGTTAAATAAAGGTTAAATGCATTTAAAGAAATGGATGGTGTATCGCTGCAGAATGCTGTGGTAGCCATGATGGTTAAGTGTGCCTTGAATTCTAAATAATTCACAGACAGTGTCACCAGCAAAGCACCCCCACACCATCACACCTCCTCCTCCATGCTTCACTGTGGAAACCCTACATGCGGAGATCATCCGTTCACCTAATCTGCGTCTCACAAAGACACAGCGGTTGGAACCAAAAATCTCAAATTTGGACTCATCAGACCAAAGGACAGATTTCTACCGGTCTAATGTCCATTGCTTGTGTTTCTTGGCCCAAGAAAGTCTCTTCTTCTTATTGGTATCTTTTAGTAGTGGTTTCTTTGCAGCAATTCGACCATGAAGGCCTGATTTACGCAGTCTCCTCTGAACAGTTGATGTTGAGATGTGTCTGTTACTTGAACTCTGTGAAGCATTTATTTGGGCTGCAATTTCTGAGGCTGGTAACTCTAATGAACTTATCCTCTGCAGCACAGGTAACTCTGGGTCTTCCTTTCCTGTGGCGGTCCTCATGAGAACCAGTTTCATCATAGCGCTTGATGGTTTTTGCGACTGCACTTGAAGAAACTTTCAGTCCCTGAAATTTAGCGGATTAACTGACTTTCATGTCTTAAAGTAATGACGGACTGTTGTTTCTCTTTGCTTATTTGAGCTGTTCTTGTCATAATATGGACTTGGTCTTTTACCAAATAGGGCTATCTTCTGAATACCACCCCTGCCTTGTCACAACACAATTGGCACAAACGCATTAAGAAGGAAATACATTCCACTAATTAACTTTTGACAAGGCACACCTGTTAATTGAAATTCATTCCAGGTGACTACCTCATGAAGCTGGTTGAGAGAATGCCAAGAGTGTGCAAAGCTGTCATCAAAGCAAAGGGTGGCTACTTTGAAGACCCTGAGGATGGCTACTTTGAGGATGGCTACTTTGAAGACCCTGAGGATGGCTCAGTGATGCCGAAACAGTGGTAAATACCCATTAAATTGTTGGAAGATTATAAATGCAGTGTGCAATTTCCTTTACTTTGATAGTGTTTATTCGCCGTTAGTCAGCACCTCCACACAAACTTTTTCTGGGTGTGCGCCAGCTCATGTTATTTTATCTACTTTGAAGAATCTAAAATCTAAAATAGATATTGATTTGTTTAAAATGTTTTTGGTTACTACATGATTCCATATGTGCTATTTCATAGTTTTGATGTCTTCACTATTATTCTACAATGTAGAAAATAGTAAAAATAAAGAAAAACCCTCGAATGAGTTGGGTGTGTCCAGAATTTTGACTGGTACTGTATATTTAATTTAATAGTCGGGGGCCCCCTAGTATGCTATAGTGGGCTGCTGCATGAATAGGCGGTGTGTGTGTGTGTGAGACACTGCTAGGAATTGACACCCCTTGCATCACCACCTGTCAAATGCACCTGCTCCTCTACTGCCCATGCACAGCTGACCGTGAACAGGGTGATGTGTGATAGAAAAATTACATACTTACCTGATTTGTTTGATATTAACAGTAAACGATTATTTACTTAACGAACAGTAAGATATTTCTGTCCTGCTAATGTTGTGTTTTATGGTCTCCACTCTAGTTCCCTGCAGCTAATCTGGGCGTATGGTCACTAGAGATGGCTTGAGCTGACAAATGAGTTAAAGACTGCATTACATAGACAAGATGTGGTGGGTGTAACTGAGACAGAGATGGCCAGGAGGAGTTTAGAGCAACTCCTCATTGTCTCTAAATCATCCTTGCATCTGGGAAACTAAGCCAGGGAGGGGTTAAGACAACACCCACGTGCAGATAACGACAGGATGAACCCAGAGTGACTTATGATGCTCCTTGGTTTACATAAGGGGGGTTGAACCAACCATGACTGAGCGTTGTTAGTGTCAGCTATATATAGTACTCTGCATTTGTGTAAAGGTTAGGTTACTCGGTCCAACACTCAAGGGTGGGGGGTCGACCATCCTCATTATAGCAATAATTAATCGATATTAAATAAAGATGATTGTTTGAAGAAATGACCAAATCTCTCTCAGTACTGAATTTCCACGACAGACGTAACACGCTGTGGGCACCACGAGCTGCAGTTCTCCTCCATGTTCAACGGCGCAATGAGGGCTCTATCCTCAAAGTCACTCGTCTGCTACAAGAGCCATTACAGGGGATAGCCCATAGTTGATTGGACTGATGTTACTAGGAGGAAAAAAGACGAATTCAAGGGTAGAACAAGAACAGGCTGCAATGCTTTTACATCCCTTCACTGAAATCTCTGAATTGCTAATATCTCCATTCTTAATTTCCTCCTCAAGTCTCTCTCTCTCCTCTCTCTCTCCCCTCTCTCCCCTCTCTCTCCCCTCTCTCCTCTCTTTCTCCGTCTCTCGCTCTCTCTTCATTGAGAACTGGCAAGGAGGTTATGTTTGTGTCAGCATTGACTTCTGTGTGTGTGTGTGTGTGTGTGTGTGTGTGTCCTGTGCGTGAGAGGGTGTGTGTGTGTGTGTGTTTTGGCCTGGATAAGACCAAACTCTGCCAGACACATCAATAGTGCCACTTTTTATGACCTACTTCCTGTTAACAAGTAGAATACGGTTCCTCCTACACCCTGATCTAAGGTCAGTTATTTGCTTTCCCTCTAATGGNTGTCGCTATCTCTCTCCCCCCTCTCTCTCTCTTCCTTTCTCCCTCTGTCTTTCTCTTCCAGGTGTATATTCTAATGGAAGGCCTAGTGGACTCTCTGTGTGTGCTGTTGGATGAGTCTGCAGAGGGACAGGCCTGAGCTGACACACACACACACAGCTCTCTGATCACACTCCCCTCTTCCCTAACACACACATTTGTACTGAGAATACATCACAGGTGCAGAGGTTTATTTTCTCACAATGACATCAATAAACTTGCTTTGTGAACTTACTTTACTGACTATGACTGTGAGATGTGACTGTCATACCTAGCTACCTCACTCACACACTGATTCTGCATCGGAGGAGCGTCGGTTAACCGCTGACTGCATGCTACCCACTACCCAGTATCCACCCCCATCCCGCCCCCTCTCTCTCCCTCTCTCAGCAGTGTGTACGAGTACCTGCCATGCGTGCGTGTGTGGGCGCGTGAGTGTGCCATGCCGTTGCTCTTCCTATGCGGATTTCACGGTTGCTGCCCGCCTCGTGTCTCGCAACTTCACCCGACCGTTGTAAACGGAACAGACTACACGTCCCTTCGGAATTCCACTGCCGTTCCACGCACGGGGCTGAAGCACGGCATTCTGCTTGTCTGTCCTCATTCGGGAATAGCCTACCGATAGCTCCCTTACTCGCTGCATCTCTGTGCAACGGTTCAGTACTGCTGGGGGAATACCGACACTGCAGAGAGAGGGAGAGGGAAGGAGAGGATGATGTTGCCTGGTGGAGGAGGGAGGTGATCATGGCAGAGGTAAGCGGAACGGACAGAATGTGGTGAACACATGGGATACCTGGGTTTTTAGGCTACCGCGACATAAAATCTAAATTAATTACTGCGATGTTTAAACAGCCAAAGCTGTTTAATACTGAAACTTGGATGATTTCGATAGGCTATTAGTTCGCTTGACATTATTCGGCAGCTTATTTTTTCAACAAAAGCAATTTGAGGGTGTATGTTGTGGTTGGTTAGTGTGGACATGTTTTCTTGACGGCTCGGATTGGACGATGAGCACATTTCGTTGCATAAGAGTATTTGCATGAGTGCTTTGATAGTTTAGTAGTCAGTGCTTCCTCTAGCCTTTTGGGGGCCCTACGCGAGATTTGGTCAGGGGGCACCTCCTCTCCTCGCAGGCATAGCGTTTTAGTGATATGTGTGGGAGTGACTAATAAAATCAATGGGGGCCCCCTGGAGGTCAGGGCCCCTGAGCACATGCCCTGTGTCCAGGTAGATAATATACAAGGGTTAGATAGCTGGGTAGACTAATGTACCTAGCAATCTGAAGAATGTTAGCTGACATGGGCTAATTGAGTGGATGACAGGGACTGACAACCAGTGGTGTAAAGTGCTTAAGTAAAAATACTTTAAAGTACTACTTAAGTCGTGTTTTGGGGGGGTACTATTTATATTTTTGACAACTTTTACTTCACTACATTCCTAAAGAAAATATTGTACTTTTTATTCCATGCATTTTCCCTGACACCCAAAAGTACTCATTACATTTTGATTGCATAGCAGGACAGGAAAATAGTTCAATTCACGCACTTATCAAGAGAAAACAGGTGGTCATCCCTACTGCCTCTGGCCTGGCGGATTCACTAAGCACAAATGCATCTTTTGTAAATAGTCTCTGAGTGTTGGAGTGTGCCCCTGGCTATCTGTACATTTTAAAATCAAGAAAATGGTGCCGTTACTTTTGATACTTAAGCATAATTGAGCAATTACATTTTCTTTTCATACTTAAGTATATTTAAAACCAAATACTTTAATACTTTAACTCAAGTAGTATTTTACTGGCTGACTTTCACTTTTACTTGAGTAACTTTCTATTAAGGTATCTTTACTTTTACTCGAGTATGACAATTGGGTACTTTTTCCACCACTGCTGACAACAAGAGAAAAACTGCTGATGAACAACCACATTTAGAAATTGTACTTTTCTAACTCTCAAGAGTAAGTTGAGACCCTGACTAAGTTTATATACAGTACCAGTTAAACATTATGGACACACCTACTCATTCAAGGGTTTTCTTTATTTTTACTATTTTCTACATTGTAGAAAAATAGTGAAGACATCAAAACTATGAAATAACACATATGGAATCATGTAGTAAGCAAAAAAGTGTTAAACAAATCAAAATATATTTTAGATTCTTTAAAGTAGCCACCCTTTGCCTTGATGACAGCTTTGCACACTTTTGGTATTCTCTCAACCAGCTTCACCTGGAATGCTTTTCCAACACTCTTGAAGGAGTTCCCACATATCCTGAGCATTGTTGGGTCATTGTCCTGTTGAAAACAAATGTCCCAATAGGCGCAAACCAGATAGGGCTCCCGAGTGGCGCATCGGTCTAAGGCACTGCATCTCAGTGCTAGAGGCGTCACTACAGACCCTGGTTTGATTCCAGGCTGTATCACAACCAGCCGTGATTGGGAGTCCTATAGGGCGGCGCACAATTGGCCCAGCGTAGTCCGGGTTAGGGTTTGGCCGGGGTAGGCTGTCATTATAAATAAGAATTTGTTCTTAACTAACTTGCCTAGTTAAATAAAGGTTAAATGCATTTAAAGAAATGGATGGTGTATCGCTGCAGAATGCTGTGGTAGCCATGATGGTTAAGTGTGCCTTGAATTCTAAATAAATCACAGACAGTGTCACCAGCAAAGCACCCCCACACCATCACACCTCCTCCTCCATGCTTCACTGTGGAAACCCTACATGCGGAGATCATCCGTTCACCTAATCTGCGTCTCACAAAGACACGGCGGTTGGAACCAAAAATCTCAAATTTGGACTCATCAGACCAAAGGACAGATTTCTACCGGTCTAATGTCCATTGCTCGTGTTTCTTGGCCCAAGAAAGTCTCTTCTTCTTATTGGTATCTTTTAGTAGTGGTTTCTTTGCAGCAATTCGACCATGAAGGCCTGATTTACGCAGTCTCCTCAGAACAGTTGATGTTGAGATGTGTCTCTTACTTAAAGTCTGTGAAGCATTTATTTGGGCTGCAATTTCTGAGGCTGATAACTCTAATGAACTTATCCTCTGCAGCACAGGTAACTCTGGGTCTTCCTTTCCTGTGGCGGTCCTCATGAGAACCAGTTTCATCATAGCGCTTGATGGTTTTTGCGACTGCACTTGAAGAAACTTTCAGTCCCTGAAATTTAGCGGATTAACTGACTTTCATGTCTTAAAGTAATGACGGACTGTTGTTTCTCTTTGCTTATTTGAGCTGTTCTTGTCATAATATGGACTTGGTCTTTTACCAAATAGGGCTATCTTCTGTATACCACCCCTGCCTTGTCACAACACAATTGGCACAAACGCATTAAGAAGGAAATACATTCCACTAATTAACTTTTAACAAGGCACACCTGTTAATTGAAATTCATTCCAGGTGACTACCTCATGAAGCTGGTTGAGAGAATGCCAAGAGTGTGCAAAGCTGTCATCAAAGCAAAGGGTGGCTACTTTGAAGACCCTGAGGATGGCTACTTTGAGGATGGCTACTTTGAAGACCCTGAGGATGGCTACTTTGAGGATGGCTACTTTGAAGACCCTGAGGAAGGCACAGTGATGCCGAAACAGTGGTAAATACCCATTAAATTGTTGGAAGATTATAAATGCAGTGTGCAATTTCCTTTACTTTGATAGTGTTTATTCGCCGTTAGTCAGCACCTCCACACAAACTTTTTCTGGGTGTGCGCCAGCTCATGTTATTTTATCTACTTTGAAGAATCTAAAATCTAAAATAGATACTGATTTGTTTAAAATGTTTTTGGTTACTACATGATTCCATATGTGCTATTTCATAGTTTTGATGTCTTCACTATTATTCTACAATGTAGAAAATAGTAAAAATAAAGAAAAACCCTCGAATGAGTTGGGTGTGTCCAGAATTTTGACTGGTACTGTATATTTAATTTAATAGTCGGGGACCCCCTAGTAAGCTATAGTGGGCTGCTGCATGAATAGGCGGTGTGTGTGTGAGACACCTACTCCTCTACTGCCCATGCACAGCTGACCGTAAACAGGGTGATGTGTGATAGAAAAATTACATACTTACCTGATTTGTTTGATATTAACAGTAAACGATTATTTACTTAACGAACAGTAAGATATTTCTGTCCTGCTAATGTTGTGTTTTATGGTCTCCACTCTAGTTCCCTGCAGCTAATCTGGGCGTATGGTCACTAGAGATGGCTTGAGCTGACAAATGAGTTAAAGACTGCATTACATAGACAAGATGTGGTGGGTGTAACTGAGACAGAGATGGCCAGGAGGAGTTTAGAGCAACTCCTCATTGTCTCTAAATCATCCTTGCATCTGCGAAACTAAGCCAGGGAGGGGTTAAGACAACACCCACGTGCAGATAACGACAGGATGAACCCAGAGTGACTTATGATGCTCCTTGGTTTACATAAAGGGGGTTGAACCAACCATGACTGAGCATTGTTAGTGTCAGCTATATATAGTACTCTGCATTTGTGTAAAGGTTAGGTTACTCGGTCCAACACTCAAGGGTGGGGGGTCGACCAGCCTCATTATAGCAATAATTAATCGATATTAAATAAAGATGATTGTTTGAAGAAATGACCAAATCTCTCTCAGTACTGATTTTCCACGACAGACGTAACACGCTGTGGGCACCACGAGCTGCAGTTCTCCTCCATGTTCAACGGCGCAATGAGGGCTCTATCCTCAAAGTCACTCGTCTGCTACAAGAACCATTACAGGGGATAGCCCATAGTTGATTGGACTGATGTTACTAGGAGGAAAAAAGACGAATTCAAGGGTAGAACAAGAACAGGCTGCAATGCTTTTACATCCCTTCACTGAAATCTCTGAATTGCTAATATCTCCATTCTTAATTTCCTCCTCAAGTCTCTCTCTCTCCTCTCTCTCTCCCATCTCTCCCCTCTCTCTCCTCTCTCTCTCCCCTCTCTCCCCTCTCCCTCCTCTCTCTCCCCTCTCTCCTCTCTTTCCCCGTCTCTCGCTCTCTCTTCATTGAGAACTGGCAAGGAGGTTATGTTTGTGTCAGCATTGACTTCTGTGTGTGTGTGTGTGTGAGAGAAAGCTGGAGATTATTTGTCAGAAAGGTGATACTGATTGAACTGCTGATGTCTCCATTCTTTATTTTCTCTGTGTCCTCAAGTCTCTCTCCTATCCTCTTTCTCTCTTCTTTCCTGCTCTCTCCTTCTTTCTCTCTCTCTCTCTCTCTCTCTCTCTCTCTCTCCCTCTCTTCTTCTCCCTCTCTTCTCTCTCTCTCTCTCCCTCTCTTCTTCTCCCTCTCTTCTCTCTCTCTCTCTGTGTATTGCAGTTCTTCAGTGATATTGCTGAAGTCAGCACTACTGCAGGACAAAGCATTCTGTGACTGTTCTATTCATCCTAACATCCTATTGGAGGACGGCTGTAGAACAAGCCGTCCTATAGGAGGACATTTGAAAATAGAGAACTAACTAAAAGACCCTGTTTGCCAACTGAGCCAATAATTGTGTAAATGCAGCCAAAGGGCTACACATGTGAGTGTTTTGCCCCTATACCACTAACACACCTGATTCCACTCATCAACTCAGGATCCAACCCCTTTGATTAGTGGGTTCAGGTGTGTCGTGCC
>QNTS01009587.1:5641-20708 GCA_003317085.1 Hucho hucho
TGTGTGTGTGTGTGTGTGTGTGTGTGTATTACTATCCTTTTTGAAATCCCAACAGTCCCCACAAGGATAGTAATCCAAGGGACATTCTCCATCATGGGGACATGTACCCACGAAGACAATAGATATTTTAGGCTTAGCGGTTCGGTTTATAGTTGGGGTTACAATTACAGTTACGGTTAGGGGTTAAGGTAAATAGGACTTGGAATGGAAATACATTTTAGGTCCCCACAAGTATAGTAAAACATATGCTTTGTGTTTGTGTGTGTAAGAAAGCTCAGAGTCAAAGACTCTCTCACACACACACAAACACACACACGCATGGAGAGAGAAATGTCTACACTGGGTCTGTAAATTATGAACCCTGACAATTCTGTTTAACTAGCACCAGTTAACCATTACAGACACACACACTAGTGCTGGAGCTGTCTGTGGTGTTATGTCCATTGGAATACTGTAGTGACAGTGAAGGGTCATGGGCTGTAATGACATACTGTAGTGACAGTGAAGGATCATGGGCTGTAATGACATACTGTAGTGATAGTGAAGGATCATGGGCTGTAATGACATACTGTAGTGACAGTGTTCTACCATCTTGATGGTTTAGTTGGTTAGTGATGAGGTCTGTAGCATCGAAAGGGTTCAATATGTGCCCCCTTCGTCCCCCACACTCTTCCTCCCCTCTCTTGCTGTTCTCTAAACGCACTCGACCTCTCCCCCTTCTCTCTTTCGTTCTCCCTCCCCCCCTCTCTCTCCCCCTTCTTCTCCCCATTCCCCCCCTTCATTCCCCCCCTTCTCTTCTCCCCTCTTTATTTACTGCCTTGTGGAATGCCTGTACTTCCGTGAGTGATGTCATCAGTTGCCGTTGTCACGGTAACAAAACAAACCTCCCCTCGCATATGGCCGGTGGATTCAGTCTTTCCCAGCTCGTTAAAAAGAAGGGAGGAAAGAAAGAAAGGGAAAAGAAGAAAAAAGTATCACTTGTTTCTTTGGCCTGAACATTTACACTATCAGGAGATGGAGGGATGAGGATACACTGGAGGAAGGAGAGGGGGGGAGAGGTTAGAGTGAGAGAAAGACCACAACCAAGATGGAGAGAAAGGGGGAGAGAGAGAGAACAAAAGAGGAGGATGAGGAGTGAGGAAGAGGAGGAAAATAGGGAGAAAGAAGAATAGAAGAAATAGAAGGAGGAAGAGGGAAAGAGATGAAGAGAAAGAGAGGGATTAGTGAGACAGGGATGTGGGAGAGAGAAAGAGAGGGATGAGGGAGAGAGAAAGAGAGTAGTCTCTATACATGACATCTGTTAGACTTCTGAAGAGACGAGGTGTACTGCCAGATCTAACTACTCTGGAAATACTCTGGTTTATAACACAATATCTCCTGCTGTGTGTGTGTGTGTGTGTACAGTTGTACTTCTCCTGGGCTGGTCCGGGGGTGTGATAGTTGCGGTGTGGTTGCCCTGGTAACGACACAAAGCAAAACAGTACTGTAGCCAGGAATACGGAGATGTGTGTGTTTACAGCTACTGTGTGTGTGTGTGTGTGTGTGTCAACACCAGAATCATCCAAACTTCACCTACCCCAGAGATGTGGGATATAACGTTTGTAGAAGTGAAGAAAAGACCTATGCCTTCATGTCCACATCAAACAGCCTTCAGCACTTCCCACTTTGTTTCTTACTTTATCTCTCAGTCCAGACATGATGAACCCCTGAGCTCAGATCACACTTTACAAACCTCTCTGTCCATAATACTCCTATTGATTAAAAGGGCAAAACTGATCCTAGATCAGTACTCCTACTCTGACAGTTCCAGAACAGAAGACTCCTGATATTGACCTAGGTCAGCTATGGAGCCGTGTGAGAGTTCCAGTCAGAGAATTAGAATTCATTAGAATCAGAACTCATTTCATTGTTATTATATGGCTTCAACGGATGTGGCGCTGGGATGGCTATTCCTCTCCATTGACAGAAATTATATATTTTCTACCGTTTACAAACTTTTCCCTAGAGGACAGCGGGGGTTGCTTAGCTTGATGCAATTAACGCTCCTGTCCAGTTGGGCTGGACCCTGACACGACAGTACCACTCCTGTCCAGTTGGGCTGGACCCTGACACGACAGTACCACTCCTGTCCAGTTGGGCTGGACCCTGACACGACAGTACCACTCCTGTCCAGTTGGGCTGGACCCTGACACGACAGTAACACTCCTGTCCAGTTGGGCTGGACCCTGACACGACAGTAACACTCCTGTCCAGTGCAGAACCCATGTCTTCACTCATCCCTGCGAAAGGCCAGCCCCTCATGCAGAGCCAATGAAATGGAAACACGGCCACACACACTGCAACATTAACGAATTGGATGAAGTTCATCCTACAGACCCAGGTCTAACGGTTTCTCCTTTTTCTGTTAAAATACATACAACATATTATTAGACAGATTACAGGACCCATTTCTGTCATTTCCATAGGCTAAGTAAAGGTCAGGCATATCCAAACAGAAGCCTATGGATTAGCATAACTATCTATGCATAGGCCAATATAAACCTTATCCCCCCCACGCAGTAGCCAGATCGTGACCTAAATAAATGACATGCTGCAGTTTACTTCTAAAACCCAGAACATTTAGTTTAAAACACATCATGTAGTTTTCATTCCAGAAAAACCCTGCGCCTTGAGAAGAGATTTAGCTTAAAAGTGAATGGATAAAAAGTTGAAATAACGGATTTGTGGGAAAATAAACTGATAACACGACACTCCTTCAGTCTGGCAGCGAGAGGACAGAATGTTCTGGGCCTGAAGTTTAAAATCTGCGCCACGCCTGCCTTCAGAGCTGACCCGTATTGTAGGCTGCTACCCATGGGTCAAACTCCCAACAACAACACTTGATGGTCGCTGTCTTGGATAGTGACTTTCTAGGCCGAGGGCGTGAGACAGTACGCAGCGCCATCTGGATACGTACGGGACAACAGTTCAACATTCACCTTGTGCTACCGTTTCTGTCAAGCCGTCTACCCATACAGTTTGACACATAGGTTTGATAAATCCAACGTATGCACCACACAGAACGCGCCCCAGCTGCCTCTGCCACGCAATGCTTAAAGGCAAACGCAGCGTTCCATAGGAAATTTGTGTCATTCTGGTGTACATAAATGCAACACCGCTTCTGTTGTGTTCGAAGCGTAACACCTCTCAAAACAGCCAGACAGAGAAGGGAGGACGCAGAGGCCAACTTTTTGCCTTGGAACTATGTTTGTTTTGGTCATTTGTCTTGGGGACAACTTACAGCGTAGCTCAATGGATTTCTATGTGACTGTGACGCACTTTGGTCTGGTGCAGCTACTTCCAGTTGAGGGTCACTATGGGTGGAGTATTAGGCTGCCCGCCCACACCATATAATAAACACCAAGTATCAAAACAAGTTCTCAACGTTTGTTATTTGTCTCAAAATCTATTAAACACGTGACAATTTATTATCACATTGAACCATTTCTCCTAACAATAAATACATGCACAATTCATAGGAAGAAACCTGTATTGTGGCCCACAACAACTACTACTTCTACCCATTGTAACGTCCTTTCTCTCATTACAAAATTGCTTTTATGTTGCTACTGCAACATTGTAACTCACTGCAAGTTGGCGTCAAAGGCCACAAGGCGCAACAAAAGTAACAAATCAAAACAGTTACACCTTGATCACACATGGTACGCAGCGTCATCCGGATATGTGTGCAACACAAGTTCGACATTCCCCTTCTGCTACCATTTCTATCACAGCGACAGCGTTGTTGCTTTTAGGTACACCAGAATTACATTCATTTCCAATCGAACGCTGCGTTTGCCTTGCAGCGTTGCGTTGCAGAGGCAGTTGGGGTGCAGTCCGTTGGATTTATCGAATTTATGACGGCTTGACAGAAATGGATCAGAAGGTGAATGTTGTACATTTGTTGCACCCATATCCAGATAATGCTGCATATCAATGTGAGCAATGCAACTGTAGGTGTGATCGAGGCGTCAAGTAGTCTACACATACAGAGGCATACGTTCGATAATTCACATTTATGCACCACACAGAACGCATTGGAACTGCCCCTGCAACGCAATGCTGCAAGGCAAACGCAGCATTCAATTGGAAATGAATGTACTTCTGGTGTACCAAAATTCAAAACACTGTCGATGTGATCGAGGCGTAACTTTTTCCATGACAGCATGCCTGGCAGCCTGCCAGTCTATTCTGGAGTATCATATCTGTAGTGAAACGGTGTGATATCTTCTTCAACACCAGCCAACAGCACACAAACAATTGAACAAGAGAGTTCAGAATTAAAATGTTACGTCACGGGAGATGCCAACTCCCCATCCCTCCTCCACCAGAGCGAAAGTGCCAAGGGGCACGCGGGGTTATGTCAATTACCGAGCCGTGTGGTGGCATACCTCACACGCCGCTTCCCATCTGGAGTGTCACACGCTAACGTTACAACCACTAGGCTACTTACAGAACGTTAGTTCCCGGTGGGAGGTCCCCCGCCGCTGGTCCCCGCTCCAGACCGATGTTCGTACAATTAACCACGCACGATTCCCGGGACCCCGGTGCGATTACACACGTACAGTTACCGGGACACGGGCTCCCGCAACTCCTACCGCTGCCGCCGTCCCCGTGCGCTGGGTTCGAGCCCCATGCCTCCAGGCAACAGAGAGTGAAGAGCAGACTGGAAAAGAATCCGAACTTGGGGAAAGAGGCGCCATGTTTTCGCTTGGATAAAGTCTGTCCATTTCTAAAAGGCATAGCTCACTCACATCGCATCGCCTCTGATGTTGGAAGGGTCCTCGCACTGGGGGGAAAAACGTGTTCGTCGCTTTTTAACGGATTTCTTAATGTGAAAACATGCTAAGAGCGCAACTACCTTTAAAACCGTTTTTTAACCTTCCCCGGGTTTTCGTAGACGTTTCGCCGTTCTCTGTGGTTATAACGGAACTAGCAGCGCTCTACTTCTTTTTTTTTTCGGGAGAAAAAAAGTTCCTTCAAGAACTTCCTTTCTTTCTCCCCCTTGCTTTGGCTGCCTTCACGCGTTGCAGTTCTCCTAGTAGCCACTTAGCGCACAGATTCCTTCTTGGGCTCCTTGGGAGAAAGATTCGACTTTTTCTCATGCAATGTGTTATTAGAACACAAGTAATTCGTTGAAGGATTTGTTTATACAATGATGTGTTTTGTATTTACATATCAATACATCAGCCTTAATCGCACCAGAGATCTTTTAGCCTACTCAAAATAACAAAACATTATCATATTTTTAATTGAAACAGTCCCCCCCACACACACACATCCTCCCCTCTCTCCACATCCAGTCCATTCCCTAGATGGGAGTATCTAGTTGTGTGTGATGATGATGCGATAACACCTTTAAACAGCCCAGCTGTGTTCTTGGCCTTCTAGGAATATATGAGACAGTCAGTCAGCCACTCACCCAGCCAGTCACTCACTCAGTCAGCCAGTCACTCTTTCAGCCAGCCAGTTACTCTTTCAGTTGCCAGTCACTCTTTCAGTCAGCCAGTCACTCTTTCAGTTGCCAGTCACTCTTTCAGTCAGCCAGTCACACAGTCTGAGCAGGTGTTATAGCTTTATGCAGGTGAGATATTATATTTAACTTACATCCAACTATCTTCTCTCTCAATAAATTCAAATCCAAACAATCTCACTAACTCACTTTCATACACATGCACACACACTCCTCCCTCTCTTCTCCCCCTCTCTCCCATTTCCTGTTCTGCTGCTGGGGCACGCGAGGGGGACGTTCCCGGTGCTGCTTGTGTTGGCCCACCCCATCTCTCTCTCTCTCTCACACACACACAGCCCAGCCTGCAGTTCAGCACTCATCTACACAGAGCCACCGCTATAGAGCCTTATACCCATCAACAGCCCAGCCTCCGGCCCGCTCCATCTCCAGCCCAGCCCAACCCACGGAGCCTTCACCCCAGACCACCCAAGCCGACAACACACAGTCCTGCCACAACTACAGAGCCAGACAGAGCCACAACTACAGAGCCAGACAGAGCCACAACTACAGAGCCAGACAGAGCCCCAACTACAGAGCCAGACAGAGCCACAACTACAGAGCCAGACAGAGCGACAACTACAGAGCCAGACAGAGACACAACTAGAGCCAGACAGAGCCACAACTACAGAGCCAGACAGAGCCACAACTACAGAGCTANTATATATATGTGTGTATATATATATATATATATATGTGTATATGTGTGTGTATATATGTATGTATATATATACATATATGTGTGTGTATGTATGTATATATATATATATATATATATATATATGTGTGTATATATATATGTATATATATATATGTGTGTCAAAGTCAAAGTCACCATTATTAGTCAGTTCAACTGAAATGTGTCTTCCGCATTTAACCCAACCCCTCTGAATCAAACAGGTGCAGGGGGCTGCCTTAATCGACATCCACGTCTTCGGCGCCCGGGGAACAGTGGGTTAACTGCCTTGTTCAGGGGCAGAACGACAGATTTTTACCTTGTCAGCTCGGGGATTCGAACTTGAAACCCTCCGGTTACAAGTCCAACACTCTAACCACTAGGCTACCTGCCGCCCCTGTAAAGTAGAGACTGGTTTGTCATAGCACTGCGAGCAGGGTTCGAACCTACGCGGGGAAATCCCAACAGTCCCCACAAGGATAGTAATACAAGGAACATTCTCCATCATGGGGACATGTCCCCACGAAGACAATAGCTATTTTAGGCTTAGCGGTTCGGTTTATAGTTGGGGTTACAATTACAGTTAGGGTTAAGGGTTAAGGTAAATAGGATTTGGAATGGAAATACATTTTAGGTCCCCACAAGTATAGTAAAACATATGCTTTGTGTTTGTGTGTGTAAGAAAGCTCAGAGTCAAAGACTCTCTCACACACACACAAACGCATGGAGAGAGAAATGTCTACACTGGGTCTGTAAATTATGAACCCTGACAATTCTGTTTAACTAGCACCAGTTAACCATTACAGACACACACACTAGTGCTGGAGCTGTCTGTGGTGTTATGTCCATTGGAATACTGTAGTGACAGTGAAGGGTCATGGGCTGTAATGACATACTGTAGTGACTGAAGGGTCATGGGCTGTAATGACATACTGTAGTGACAGTGAAGGATCATGGACTGTAATGACATACTGTAGTGACAGTGAAGGGTCATGGGTTGTAATGACATACTGTAGTGACAGTGAAGGATCATGGACTGTAATGACATACTGTAGTGACAGTGAAGGGTCATGGGTTGTAATGACATACTGTAGTGACAGTGAAGGATCATGGACTGTAATGACATACTGTAGTGACAGTGTTCTAGCATATTGATGGTTTAGTTGGTTAGTTATGAGGTCTGTAGCATCGAAAGGGTTAAATATGTGCCCCCTTCGTCCCCCACACTCTTCCTCCCCTCTCTTGCTGTTCTCTAAACGCACTCGCCCTCTCCCCCTTCTCTCTTTCGCTCTACCTCCCCCCCTCTCTCTCCCTCTCCTCTCCCCCTTCCCCCCCTTCTCTCTCCTCCCCCCTTTATTTACTGCCTTGTGGAATGCCTGTACTTCCGTGAGTGATGTCATCAGTTGCCGTTGTCACGGTAACAAAACAAACCTCCCCTTGCATATGGCCGGTGGATTCAGTCTTTCCCAGCTCGTTAAAAAGAAGGGAGGAAAGAAAGAGAGAAAGGGAAAAGAAAAAAGTATCACTTGTTTCTTTGGCCTGAACATTTACACTATCAGGAGATGGAGGGATGAGGATACACTGGAGAAAGGAGAGAGAGAGAGAGAGAGAGAGAGAGAGAGAGGGGAGGGGGGGAGAGGTTAGAGTGAGAGAAAGACCACAACCAAGATGGAGAGAAAGGGGGAGACAGAGAGAACAAAAGAGGAGGATGAGGAGTGAGGAAGAGGAGGAAAATAGGGAGAAAGAAGAATAGAAGAAATAGAAGGTGGAAGAGGGAAAGAGATGAAGAGAAAGAGAGGGATGAGTGAGAGAGGGATGTGGGAGAGAGAAAGAGAGGGATGAGGGAGAGAGAAAGAGGGAGAGAGAAAGAGAGTCGTCTCTATACATGACATCTGTTAGACTTCTGAAGAGACGAGGTGTACTGCCAGATCTAACTACTCTGGAAATACTCTGGTTTATAACACAATATCTCCTGCTGTGTGTGTGTGTGTGTGTGTGTGTGTGTGTGTGTGTGTGTGTGTGTGTGTGTGTGTGTGTGTACAGTTGTACTTCTCCTGGGCTGGTCCGGGGGTGTGATAGTTGCGGTGTGGTTGCCCTGGTAACGACACAAAGCAAAACAGTACTGGAGCCAGGAAAATGGAGATGTGTGTGTTTACAGCTACTGTGTGTGTGTGTGTCAACACCAGAATCATCCAAACTTCACCTACCCTAGAGACGTGGGATATAACGTTTGTAGAAGTGAAGAAAAGACCTATGCCTTCATGTCCACATCAAACAGCCTTCAGCACTTTCCACTTTGTTTCTTACTTTATCTCTCAGTCCAGACATGAACCCCTGAGATCAGATCACACTTTACAAACCTCTCTGTCCATAATACTCCTATTGATTAAAATGGCAAAACTGATCCTAGATCAGTACTCCTACTCTGACAGTTCCAGAACAGAAGACTCCTGATATTGACCTAGGTCAGCTATGGAGCCGTGTGAGAGTTCCAGTCAGAGAATTAGAATTCATTAGAATCAGAACTCATTTCATTGTAATTATATGGCTTGGCGCTGGGATGGCTATTCCTCTCCATTGACAGAAATTATATATTTTCTACCGTTTACAAACTTTTCCCTGGAGGACAGCGGGGGTTGCTTAGCTTGATGCAATTAGAATCAGAACTCAATTCATTAGAATCAGAACTCATTTCATTGTAATTATATGGCTGTGGCGCTGGGATGGCTATTCCTCTCCATTGACAGAAATTATATATTTTCTACCGTTTACAAACTTTTCCCTGGAGGACAGCGGGGGTTGCTTAGCTTGATGCAATTAACGCTCCTGTCCAGTTTGGCTGGACCCTGACACGACAATACCACTCCTGTCCAGTTGGGCTGGACCCTGACACGACAGTACCACTCCTGTCCAGTTTGGCTGGACCCTGACACGACAGTACCACTCCTGCCCAGTTGGGCTGGACCCTGACACGACAGTACCACTCCTGTCCAGTTGGGCTGGACCCTGACACGACAGTACCACTCCTGTCCAGTGCAGAACCCATGTCTTCACTCATCCCTGCGAAAGGCCAGCCCCTCATGCAGAGCCAATGAAATGGAAACACGGCCACACACACTGCAACATTAACGAATTGGATGAAGTTCATCCTACAGACCCAGGTCTAACGGTGTCTCCTTTTTCTGTTAAAATACATACAACATATTATTAGACAGATTACAGGACCCATTTCTGTCATTTCCATAGGCTAAGTAAAGGTCAGGCATATCCAAACAGAAGCCTATGGATTAGCATAACTATCTATTCATAGGCCAATATAAACCTTATCCCCCCCCCCCCACGCAGTAGCCAGATCGTGACCTAAATAAATGACATGCTGCAGTTTACTTCTAAAACCCAGAACATTTAGTTTAAAACACATCATGTAGTTTTCATTCCAGAAAAACCCAGCGCCTTGAGAAGAGATTTAGCCTAAAAGTGAATGGAGAAAAAGTTGAAATAACGGATTTGTGGGAAAATAAACTGATAACATATGACACTCCTTCAGTCAGGCAGTAAGAGGACAGAATGTTCCGGGCCTGAAGTTTCAAATCTGCGCCACGCCTGCCTTCAGAGCTGACCCGTCTTGTAGGCTGCTACCCGTGGGTCAAACTCCCAACAACAACACTTGATGGGCGCTGTCTTGGATAGTGACTTTCTAGGCCGAGGGCGTGAGACAGTACGCAGCGCCATCTGGATACGTACGGGACAACGGTTCAACATTCACCTTGTGCTACCGTTTCTGTCAAGCCGTCTACCCATACAGTTTGACACATAGGTTCGATAAATCCAACGTATGCACCACACAGAACGCGCCCCAGCTGCCTCTGCCACGCAATGCTTAAAGGCAAACGCAGCGTTCCATAGGAAATAAGTGTCATTCTGGTGTACCTAAATGCAACAACGCTTCTGTTGTGTTCGAAGCGTAACACCTCTCAAAACAGCCTTGGAACTATGTTTGTTTTGGTCATTTGTCATGGGGACAACTTACAGCGTTGCTCAATGGATTTCTATGTGACTGTGACGCACTTTGGTCTGGTGCAGCTACTTCCAGTTGAGGGTCACTATGGGTGGAGTATTAGGCTGCCCGCCCACACCATATAATAAACACCAAGTATCAAAACAAGTTCTCAACGTTTGTTATTTGTCTCAAAATCTATTAAACACGTGACAATTTCTTATCACATTGAACCATTCCTCCTAACAATAAATACATGCACAATTCATAGGAAGAAACATGGTTTGGGGGGCCTCAACAACTACTACTACTACTACCCATTGTAACGTCCTTTCTCTCATTACAACATTGCTATTATGTTGCTACTGCAACATTGTAACTCACTGCAAGTTGGCGTCAAAGGCCACAAGGCGCAACAAAAGTATCAAAACAAAACAGTTACACCTTGATCACACATGGCACGTAGCGTCATCCGGATATGTGTGCAACACCATTTCTGTCACAGCGACAGCGTCGTTGCTTTTAGGTACACCAGAATTACATTCATTTCCAATCGAACGCTGCGTTTGCCTTGCAGCATTGCCTTGCAGAGGCAGTTGGGGTGCAGTCGTTGGATTTATCGAATTTATGACGGCTTGACAGAAATGGTAGCGGAAGGTGAATGTTGTACATTTGTTGCACCCATATCCAGATAATTCTGCATATCAATGTGAGCAATGGAACTGTAGGTGTGATCGAGGCGTCAAGTAGTCTACACATACAGTTTGAGGCATACGTTCGATAATTCACATTTATGCACCACACAGAACGCATTGGAACTGTCCCTGCAACGCAATGCTGCAAGGCAAACGCAGCATTCAATTGGAAATGAATGTACTTCTGGTGTACCAAAATTCAAAACACTGTCGATGTGATCGAGGCGTAACTTTTTCCATGACAGCATGCCTGGCAGCCTGCCAGTCTATTCTGGAGTATCATATCTGTAGTGAAACGGTGTGATGTCTTCTTCAACACCAGCCAACAGCACACAAACAAACGACCTATACAAACAATTGAACAAGAGAGTTCAGGAGTAAAATGTTACGTCACGGGAGATGCCAACTCCCCATCCCTCCTCCACGGGAGCGAAAGTGCCAAGGGGCACGCGGGGTTATGTCAATTACCGAGCCGTGCGGTGGCATACCTCACACGCCAACGTTACAACCACTAGGCTACTTACAGAACGTTAGTTCCCGGTGGGAGGTCCCCCGCCGCTGGTCCCCGCTCCAGACCGATGTTCGTACAATTAACCACGCACGATTCCCGGGACCCCGGTGCGATAACACACGTACAGTTACCGGGACACGGGCTCCCGCAACTCCTACCGCTGCCTCCGTCCCCGTGCGCTGGGTTCGAGCCCCATGCCTCCAGGCAACAGAGAGTGAAGAGCAGACTGGAAAAGAATCCGAACTTGGGGAAAGAGGCGCCATGTTTTCGCTTGGATAAAGTCTGTCCATTTCTAAAAGGCATAGCTCACTCACATCGCATCGCCTCTGATGTTGGAAGGGTCCTCGCACTGGGGGGAAAAACGTGTTCGTCGCTTTTTAACGGATTTCTTGATGTGAAAACATGCTAAGAGCGCAACTAACTTTAAAACCGTTTTTTTAACCTTCCCCGGGTTTTCGTAGACGTTTCGCCGTTCTCTGTGGTTATAACGGAACTAGCAGCGCTCTACTTCTTTTTTTTCGGGAGAAAAAAAGTTCCTTCAAGAACTTCCTTTCTTTCTCCCCCTTGCTTTGGCTGCCTTCACGCGTTGCAGTTCTCCTAGTAGCCACTTAGCGCACAGATTCCTTCTTGGGCTCCTTGGGAGAAAGATTCAACTTTTTCTCATGCAATGTGTTATTATAACACAAGTAATCCGTTTAAGGATTTGTTTATACAATGATGTGTTTTGTATTTACATATCAATACATCAGCCTTAATCGCACCAGAGATCTTTTAGCCTACTCAAAATAACAAAACATTATCATATTTTTAATTGAAACAGTCCCCCCCCCACTCACACACACACATCCTCCCCTCTCTCCACGTCCAGTCCATTTCCTAGATGGGAGTATCTAGTTGTGTGTGATGATGATGTGATAACACCTTTAAACAGCCCAGCTGTGTTCAGCCCAGCTGCCTTCTAGGAATATATGAGACAGTCAGTCAGCCACTCACCCAGCCAGTCACTCACTCAGTCAGTCAGCCACTCACCCAGCCACTCACTCACTCAGTCAGCCAGTCACTCTTTCAGCCAGCCAGTCACTCTTTCAGTCAGCCAGTCACTCTTTCAGCCAGCCAGTCACTCTTTCAGCCAGCCAGTCACTCTTTCAGTTGCCAGTCACTCTTTCAGTCAGCCAGTCACTCTTTCAGTTGCCAGTCACTCTTTCAGTCAGCCAGTCACTCAGTCAGCCAGTCGGCCAGTCAGTCAGCCAGTCCACAGTCTGAGCAGGTGTTATAGCTTTATGCAGGTGAGATATTATATTTAACTTACATCCAACTATCTTCTCTCTCAATAAATTCAAATCCAAACAATCTCACTAACTCACTTTCATACACATGCACACACACACACACACACACACACACTCCTCCCTCTCTTCTCCCCCTCTCTCCCATTTCCTGTTCTGCTGCTGGGGCACGCGAGGGGGACGTTCCCGGTGCTGCTTGTGTTGGCCCACCCCATCTCTCTCTCTCTCTCTCTCTCTATCTTTCTCTCTCGATCTCTCTCTATCTCTCTCTCTCTATCTCTCTCTCTCTCTCTCACATACACACACAGCCCAGCCTGCAGTTCAGCACTCATCTACACAGAGCCACCGCTATAGAGCCTTATACCCATCAACAGCCCAGCCTCCGGCCCGCTCCATCTCCAGCCCAGCCCAACCCACTGAGCCTTCACCCCAGACCACCCAAGCCGACAACACACAGTCCTGCCACAACTACAGAGCCAGACAGAGCCACAACTACAGAGCCAGACAGAACCACAACTACAGAGCCAGACAGAGCCACAACTACAGAGCCAGACAACCTCAACTAGAGCCAGACAGAGCCACAACTACAGAGCCAGACAGAGCCACAACTACAGAGCCAGACAGAACCACAACTACAGAGCCAGACAGAGCCACAACTACAGAGCCAGACAGAGCCACAACTACAGAGCCAGACAGAGCCACAACTAGAGCCAGACAGAGCCACAACTACAGAGCCAGACAGAGCCACAACTACAGAGCTANATACCCACTACCATACCATACCTACTACTATACCCACTACCATACCATACCTACTACTATACCCACTACCATACCATACCTACTACTATACCCACTACCATACCATACCTACTACTATACCCACTACTATACCATACCTACTACCATACCATACCTACTACTATACCCACTACCATACCATACCTACTACTATACCCACTACCATACCATACCATACCTACTACCATACACTGTTCAGTGCCTAGGAGCCTTGCACTGGGCGCACACCGAGCAGGGGGAAACATAAACCCTCACGTCCTTAGCTAAAATAGATCAAACGGTCGCGGACAGCAGACGGAACGTACAGAAGCCCAGCTGGACACTGGATGGGAGTGGGCTCTGCACGTAGCGCCCGCTCGATGTCCGCGTCCAGCTCCCACACCACCGGTGCCACCAGGCAGGAGGCCGGGAGTATGGGGGTGTGATCCATGGGCCGCTCCTCTGTGTCATACATCCGGGACAGTGCGTCTGCCTTCACGTTCTGGGAACCGACTTTGGCGGAAGTCGTGACAGTAGTATATGGGGCTTTGGTGACAAAACGGATGGCACTGTGATAGACTACATCCAATTTGCTGAGTAGAGTGTTGGAGGCTATTTTGTAAATTACATCGCCGATGTCAAGGATCGGTAGGATAGTCAGTTTTACGAGGGTATGTTTGGCAGCATGAGTGAAGGATGCTTTGTTGCGAAATAGGAAGCCGATTCTAGATTTACTTTTGGATTGGAGATGCTTAATGTGAGTCTGGAAAGAGAGTTTACAGTCTAACCAGACACCTAGGTATTTGTAGTTGTCCACATATTCTAAGTCAGAACCGTCCAGAGTAGTGATGCTAGACGGGCGGGCAGGTGCGGGCAGCTATCGGTTGAAGAGCATGCATTTAGTTTTACTTGCATCTAAGAGCAGTTGGACCACGGAAAGAGAGTTGTATGGCATTGAAGCTCGTCTGGAGGTTAGTTAACACAGTGTCCAAAGAAGGGCCAGAAGTATACAGAATGGTGTCGTCTGCGTAGAGGTGGATCAGAGACTCACCAGCAGCAAGAGCGACATTATTGATGTATACAGAGAAATTGAACCCTGTGGCACCCCCTCCAATGTGACACACTGAACTCTGAGAAGTAAATGGTGAACCAGGCGAGGCAGTCATTTGAGAAACAAAGGCTGTTGAGTCTGCCGATAAGAATGCGGTGATTGACAGAGTGGAAAGCCTTGGCCAGGTCGATGAATACGGCTGCACAGTATTGTCTTTAATCGGTGGCGGTTATGATGTCGTTTGTTTTGTACACTCAGCGCAGATTGCTGTTGCTACAGGGAGTTAAAGGACACTGAAAACTCACTGTGATCTTGTCCTTGGTCAGACGTCTTGTATGGGTGATTGTTTATGTGTGTGGGTGTGAGAGAGG
This sequence comes from Hucho hucho, assembly GCA_003317085.1. Taxonomy (NCBI): domain Eukaryota; kingdom Metazoa; phylum Chordata; class Actinopteri; order Salmoniformes; family Salmonidae; genus Hucho; species Hucho hucho. Next base: position 20,557 of record QNTS01009587.1, read on the forward strand.
ACCACAAACTCCATCACCATGTTCACACAAAGCACTTGACACAACTACACTGTGTGTGTGTGTGTGTGTGTGTGTGTGTGTGTGTGTGTGTGTGTGTGTGTGTGTGTGTGTGTGTGTGTGTGTGTGTGTGTGTGTGTGTGTGTGTGTGTGTG
>QNTS01009594.1:28672-39773 GCA_003317085.1 Hucho hucho
TGAACACAGATTATTTATAGGCCTAAAAGGAGCAGGCTGTTATTGAATTGAACACAGATTATGTATAGGGCTAGTAGCACACTGCTATACTATTTAGCTGGAAAATAGTTGTATCTATTTTGTCGTTCACTTCACAGTGACAAAATGTACCGTATGTTGAGTTGCCTATCACTACTACACTATCAGATTGTACAATAGGGAGTTGCCTATATGCCGAAGGTAAAAACCGGCCGAAGTACAGTAATGACTGAACTCACAGTACTATGACGCTACCTGCCTGGCTCCTCTGTCAGTAGCACACATAACTACATGTGCGATGAAAAAGCAAATCCTAAAACTCAAATGAACAAAATTAACTAAGCAGAATGAAGAGGCTATCGATTAGACTGCAGTTTCCCCAATTAGGCCTGCTTCAAACAAGGGTGTAACCAGAATCTATTTTACCACCGGTGATGTATTTGCTTACAACACTCGTAGTCAGAAATAGAGATGCGACACTCACAATTTCCAAGCAGATCAGAGCACCGGAGTACGTCCTCAATATTTGTAGTCCCAATGGCAAAGATATCGTCGGCGCTGGGAATGCTGTCACCGCAGGATTCGTCGCTGGCTCCGACATCCTTTCCGTCTTGTATCTCGACAAAGGACACCAACTCAGGCAAATTCTTCTGCAGTCATGTGTCCCTAACTGGTCTAACAGGTGCACGGCTCCTCCCTTCACTTGATCCAACTCTACCCGCCCGCAGAGTGGAGGCAGTCGCACTTACCGCAATACCTCACCTCGATCTCTCTGTCGCGACTCGCTAAAGATGAATCTGCTACGAATTGAACGTGCCTGAGAAAATGAGAGATAGGCCCTACTATAGAATCCCTTTCGAGAAAAAAATACGATACAAACAGGCAGACTAGATGCAGTGATGCCGATTAACCTTCACAGCTGTTGATAGGCCACTCTAAAGGCAATATTAGTCTACCTGCGGAGGGAGAACATTCCAAGGTGAGAGGAGTCTGAGAAAGGAAAAAGGGAAAGCGCAGTTGTGATTTATCTGCAAGCTGAAACAGCTTCATGGTTTAGGTAAATAATTGCACAACTTAAGTTGTTTACTCAATAACCATGACCCACAGAGAAACGTCACCAAATAGCACCTCACGCCCTATGTAGTGCACTACGTTTAAGGTGTCATTTGTGGCGTACCCATAGCATATACCTGCAAGCCTGTGAATTTAATAGAGCAGGAGTCCTGTCTGTCACTTATCTATATTGTCAGAGAGAGTGAGAACAGTATTAAGAGAGAGTGATTGTTATTTTATATAGGGGCAGTAACAGGCTAGGAAAGCCCCACCAGGTTAATGTTTACCTGGAGTATGTGGATAAACTCAGCTCCTGTTGACATAACCCCAAGCTACACATGCTGTTAACAATGTTAGACTGAGTCGGTCCAATTAAGGACTCGTCTATTTCACTGACTGTACTGTGTTGCGAAAGTTACTGGTGCAATTAATGTTTTGCTTTTTGGTTCCTCTCCAGGTTTCTTCCTTTCTTCTATGGAGTTTTTCCTTGCCGCTGTGCTGCTGCTCACTAGAAACATAATCTTACCTGTTCTGATCTGAATAAATGGACAATCAAAATTAGGTGGTTGATTTGTATGGTGTTTATTACAGAAAGGGAAAGGTTTCATATGCTATCCCAAAAACAAAAGGTTTAAGCGTCAAAAGGGATACCAACGTAAAAAATAATAATAATAATGTTTTCTCCCCAATTTCGATCTTATCTCATCGCTGCAACTCCCCAATGGGCTCGGGAGGCGATGGTCGAGTCATGCGTCCTCCGAAACATGACCCGTCAAACCGCGCTTCTTAACACCCGCCCACTTAACCCAGAAGTCAGCCGCACCAATGTGTCGGAGGAAACACCGTTCAACTGACAACCAAGGTCAGCCTGCAGGCGCCCGGCCTGCCACAAGGAGTCGCTAGAGCGCGGTGAGCCCCCCCCCCGGCCAAACCCTCCCCTAACCCGGACGACGCTAGGCCAATTGTGCACCGCCCTATGGGACTCCCGATCACGGCCGGTTGTGATACAGCCCGGGATCGAACCCTGGTCTGTAGTGACGCCTCTAGCAGTGCGATGCAGTGCCTTAAACCGCTGTCCCACTGGGCGTCCCCATAGATACCAACTTTTATCTCTCATTAATATCAATACGCTAGGTTATATCAATGACCTTTGTCTAGTTACTATAAGCCTACATGTTTATCTATAGGTTAAAGTACTACTGCTTTCTGCCTTAGTATAAAGGCCTAATGTCCACATCAACAACCTGCGACCGACTCCCACTGCAAGTTCTTGAAGACATCACAGCACGGCGGCGAGACCTCTCCTGCTCTTCTTGAACTCGCACACGTAGTACATGGTGATGTCACACTCCACCTGGTTCCAGGTACCTGTGGGTGATTACAATCAGGAGGACTAGTCCAAATGGAAGTGTTGATAGTCGCGTCCCCCTTGCTCAGACGTTGCCGATGCATTCCAGGTCTCACAACACCTGGATAGGTCTTTTTTTAAGTAGCAGCTGACCTCATCATTATGTCATAGCAATCTGTTACCAGACGGCACAGTCGATGACGTGACACGCAACCACATGCAACGTCTGAGCAGGGGAACATAGCCGATATCTTGACTCCGAAATGGTACTAGTCCAAATGTATTTATAGTTTGTGTCTAAAGGGGCACCCTATTCCCTAGCTTGATGCACTGTTTGACCAGAGTAGTGCACTCTATAGGCCAGAGAATAGATTACCATTTCAGTGTTGCTCATTGATGTCTAGAATTAGAATTAGGACTAGTCAATCGTAGTGAGTACATGTTAAAATGTTTTGCCATACCTGTGCTGACCATTTTCACACAGCTGGTGTTGGAAGGGGCCCCTGATGGCTCCTCTAGGCCCCAGGCCGTATAGTTCCTCACTGGGGTCAGGTCTGCGTAAACAGGCCCTCCCCCCTTCTGCCCAGCCTGCAGCCCGATGAAGACCTGGGTAAGGCCAGCTTGGGTGACGTAGTCTGCTATCAGGGTGTTGGTGTCTGTTGTTTTGGGCATGGCGAGCATACCGCCCCTCAGCTTACAGTTTATCAGAGCATCTCGGTACTTTCTGGCCTCTTTCACAATCAGGTAAAATTTCTCCTCCGTTTCCTTGATGCCTAAAATGACTGAATATGACATATGAGATGTAATAAATTGGAGTCAAAACTCCTTATTCATTCAATCCAAGTCAAAACAATATTTTTTTTGTGTTGTGGAATGCCAGTTTGATTTACGTTGGGCTACACATTGGCTGAGATTTTCTTATTTTAGTTCAATTGTTTTATAATGATCTGACCTGAAATTATGATTTAAGCAGAATACAATGACTTACCATTTTTCACAAACTTGACTGCATTCTTCAGCTTTCTGACATTGATGTCCATCTGTCCAACTACCTTCCTGTACCTCCCACAGTCACACGTTGTTCCTGTCAGACATGCATGTAGTCAGGTACGGCAGTGTCTTACAATAAACATCCTTCTCTTTCAGGAAATCCCTTTTTACAACTAGCCCAGTCCAGAATGTGAAGACACAACATTGTGTGATAGTGACTTGGAGGTACTATCTTCAGTGGTTTGGAAACATACAGTACCAGTCAAAGGTTTGGACACACCTACTCATTCAAGTGTTTTTCTTTTGTTTTTACTATTTTCTACATTGTAGAATAATAGTGAAGACATCAAAACAATGAAATAACACACATGGAATCATGTAGTAACCCAAAAAGTGTTAAACAAATCAAGATATATTTTAGATGTTAGATTCTTCAAAGGAGTTCCCACATATCCAGTGGTTTGGAAACATACATGAACAAAGAACGAGGCTAAATAATGAACTAGCTCACCTGCTTTCCCTTTCAGTCCAGAGGGTCCATCAACTCCTGCTTCTCCTGCGTCCCCTGGAATGTACAATTACACTACATTTACAGCAGCATAGTCCAGGGAGGACAGAGATCAGCCATATCCATTTTGCTGAGTAGATGTCTGCTTCAGGATGAAAACTATTTGCACTAGCAAGATATCACCAGTAGACAGCAGCACTCAACAGTGCTTCACTTCATAGACCCGGGATGTGGCAAGAGGGGGATTCAACTTCTCTCTACAGTAGATGCTTCTCTACCTCCTAACTGACAGGAGGGGGATTCAACCTCTCTACAGTAGGTGTTTTACTTCCTAACTGACAGGAGGGGGATTCAACCTCTCTACAGTAGGTGTTTTACTTCCTAACTGACAGGAGGGTGAATCAACCTCTCTCTACAGTAGGTGTTTTACCTCCTAACTGACAGGAGGGTGATTCAACCTCTCTCTACAGTTGGTGTTTTACTTCCTAACTGACAGGAAGGTGAATCAACCTCTCTCTACAGTTGGTGTTTTACCTCCTAACTGACAGGAAGGTGAATCAACCTCTCCCTACAGTAGGTGTTTTACTTCCTAACTTACAGGAAGGTGAATCAACCTCTCCCTACAGTAGGTGTTTTACTTCCTAACTTACAGGAAGGTGAATCAACCTCTCCCTACAGTAGGTGTTTTACTTCCTAACTTACAGGAAGGTGAATCAACCTCTCCCTACAGTTGGTGTTTTACCTCCTAACTGACAGGAAGGTGAATCAACCTCTCTCTACAGTATGTGTTTTACCTCCTGACAGGAAGGTGAATCAACCTCTCTCTACAGTATGTGTTTTACCTCCTAACTGACAGGAGGGTGATTCAACCTCTCCCTACAGTTGGTGTTTTACCTTCTAACTGACAGGAGGGTGATTCAACCTCCCCTACACTAGGTGCTTTACCCCCTAACTGACAGTTTACAAATTTGGGGAAGTAAGTAGATTACCAACAGCACACAGGTTGTTTTTATGACAGTTAGACTGCTGGAGGGCAATCATGTGTAGGTGTCACATTATTGTGTCACAAAATAGCTCAAGGATCTGAGATTTTCACTGAGATTGATTTGAAGGCTTTTCTCTTGACTTGATACAGCTTCATGAAATACCCTATATTTCCACAGTTACCTGGAACAATAGTACCAGCATAATGTTTTTATATAACCCAAATATGGATATTTTTATATTATTGTTAGGCCTATGTCTTAATCTACTAAGTTAATAGTGTCATTATGTGCCTGCTAAGTGAGATCTGGATTTCTGTAGGGCTCTCAAAGCATTACAGGCAGGCTTGACCAGACTCTTGATGAGGCCTTGATGAGGCCTTGAGGTCCTACATGTGCGGGTGGCGGGTAGCCTAGTGGTTAGAGCGAATCCCCGAGCTGACAAGGTAAAAATCTGTTGTTCTGCCCTTGAACAAGGCAGTTCAAGGCAGTTCTGCCCTTGAACAAGGCAGTTAAATAAGAATTTGTTCTTAACTGACTTGCCTAGTTAAATAAATGAATAAAAACATGTTACTTCAGAGAGTGTCACCTTATTCACTATATAGTGTTGACCAGGCTCTGGTAGAAAGTAGTGCACTACTGTTGACCAGGCTCTGGTAGAAAGTAGTGCACTATATAGGGAATAGATGGCATTTGGGATGTACACAGGGTTTCAAGGAGGACAAAATGGTTTAGCTCTCAGTAAACATGTTCCTTACACCTAAATATGAGTCCCTTCCAAGCTGGTCACATTGACGACCGTGGAAAATAATTCTCTACTAGCAGATCTGAGTTGAAGTACTATTTGACATTATTTCAAGATTAAGGTTAAAATCACTATATTGGTCAATTGCACACAAGGTCCAATGGAACTTTGACTTCTGCTTTTAACCCCTCATAAAGACACACATACACACACATATACAGTTTTTCTTTTGAGAGGTGGTGGGGGGCACCTGGGGAGCTGTTGTTGTGGGGGGTTAAGTGCCTTGCTCAAGGGCACAACGGAATCTAGGCAATGGCATCTAGGCAAATCCTTTATCTGTGCTTGATTGAGCTTGCCTGGCTAAATAGACCGATAGAATAGTCCCAACACTGTAACCCCTGTCCATCTGATACTACAGGCAGGCCAGACTAGAGCACTGTAACCCCTGTCCATCTGATACTACAGGCAGGCCAGGCTAGAGCACTGTAACCCCTGTCCATCTGATACTACAGGCAGGCCAGGCTAGAGCACTGTAACCCCTGTCCATCTGATACTACAGGCAGGCCAGGCTAGAACACTGTAACCTCTGTCCATCTGATACTACAGGCAGGCCAGGGTAGAGCAAATGATCAAAGAATGGAAAGATTTCAAATATGATTTGAACCCATGTCTGTCTAATAGATGCATCAACAACCCGAGTTGAAGGGTTCAATGAGAAGAGAGGCTGAATACATTGAATAAAAACTAAACAAGTACCTGTTTATGTAAAACAAACCTGATGAAGGTCTCTCCCAATTAGTTTGGGTCTGGCATTGTGTCTCTGTGGCTACGCCCTAAATGGCACTCAATTCCCTGTATAGTGCACTACTTTTGACCAGCCCTATGGGTAGTAGTGCACTACTTTTGAGCAGCCCTATGGGTAGTAGTGCACTACTTTTGACCAGTCCTATGGCTGAATAGAGTGCCATTAGAGACACGGCCTCTGTATCGTTGGCCTGAGATGCAGCCAGAACAGTTTTCTTCTCCATAGGCAGAATTATTCTCAGTCAGTCTGATTACTAAATGATTACCTTTGTCTCCAGCAGGACCCATCTTCCCCGTCCGGCCCACCTCTCCTTTATCTCCGAGCTCCCCTGTCAAACCTGAGAGAGGGGGAAGGAGAAGACTGGTGAACTGCCAACCCAAAGAAAATTGTAAATAGGTAGGGAGTTTTTTTGTCTGTTTCTTTATTGCTGTTTTCTTATGGTTTTGTATGACAGTTAGGCAACTGATGGCATTTAAAGAGAGAAACTAAAGGCCAGAGAGAGAGAGTGAGGGGGGAGGGAGAGGGGGAGAGAGAAAGATGGGAGGAGAGATAGATGAGGAGAGATTGAGAGAGAGAAAGGGGGAGAGAGGGAGAGAGAGAAGGGGGAAGGGGGGAGAGAGAGGGGGTAGAGAAAGAGAAAGAGGGGGAGATGAAGAGGGGAGAGAGAGAGAGGGGGAGAGAGACCCAACCAAATTAGACCCAACAAAATCATGAGAAAACATAAAGATAATTACTTGACACATTGGAAAAAAACAGAGCAAACTGGAATGCTATTTGGCCCTAAACAGAGAGTACACAGTGGCAGAATACTTGACCACTGTGACTAACCCAAACTTAAGGAAAGCTTTGACTATGTACAGACTCAGTGAGCATAGCCTTGTTATTGAAACAGGCCGCCGTAGACAGACCTGGCTCTCAAGAGAAGACAGGCTATGTGCACACTGCCCACAAAATGAGGTGGAAACTGAGCTGCACTTCCTAACCTCCTGCCAAATGTAAGACCATGTTAGAGACACATAGTTCCCTCAGATTACACCGATCCACAAAGAATTCGACAAACCCAATTTTGATAAACTCCCATATCTATTGGGTGAAATACCACAGTGTGCCATCACAGCAGCAAGATTTGTGACCTGTTACCACAAGAAAAGAGCAACCAGTGAAGAACAAACACCATTGTAAATACAACCCGTATTTATGTTTATTTATTTTCCCTTTTGTACTTTAACTATTTGCACATCATTACAACACTGTACATAGACATAATATGACATTTGAAATGTCTTTATTCTTTTGGAACTTTTGTGAGTGTAATGTTTACTGTTAATTTTTATTGTTTATTTAACTTTTGTTTATTATCTACTTCACTTGCTTTGGCAATGTTAACATGTATTTTCCATGCCAATAAAGCCCTTGAATTGAATTGAGAGAGAGATTTTTATGCCTGAGCCGTTCTGCCAGGACCAAAATGAGTATTTCCTCAGGAAATATTCAGCTGCAAATGGATAGTAGTTGAAATAATAACTGATGCAGGACCCACTTCCCAAAAGCCTGTACCACACATGAACCATCTACCATAAGTCAATATTGTTTTCCCCAGTGTAATTCAGCCATGTCCATTTTGATTGAATTGTAATTATTTTGTATCTTCACAGATTGTGTAAAGTGTTTTTCCAAATTAGGCCTACTTTTGGGGTTTGTTCAGCCTAGCTGTATGTACAGCTCAAGTATTTTAGTCATCATCATTTTTCAGGACAATAATTTCAGCATAATTTCAGCTGACTGAATACACCATTTTTTTTAAAGGAAAGATCCTAACACACGGAAACATTTCTCAACATGGAACATCATCATTATGGTGTCTGCTTTCATATTCTAGCAGGTGGGACATTTCAAATTATAGGCTGAACGTGAAGAGATTGTTTGATGTAGTCAGTAACAGTCATTATAAAACTGGTTGTTTGGATCCTGGATGCTGATTGGACGAGCAGCGTGCCAAGCCGTGTTGTATTGGCGGTCACAGACACACCTATGGCTGATAACACGTCCATGTGGAAAGTATCACTGCATCTCCCTGAGACTATCATGGTCGTGTTGCTGGCAGAATCCATCGTATTTATCCCAACTCGCACAGGATTTCCTCTTGCTTCCAGCCTAGCATTTAGTTTGGTACAGCGGGGGCTAATATAAGCCTCGCTGTCTGCCTGTCAGACCTCGGAAACAATGTTTAACTTAGACAACCTTTTTTCTGGGCCAGTCGAAATCACCCATCAACGTCATTATCATGGACATATCCAAGTAAATGCCAATAGAAAAAAGAAAAGCTCAAACAAACGAAAAGTGCAGTTTGTGTCCTGTCATTCCAGGTTCAATGTTTTGACGTGACTGAGTTAGCTGAAGTTGGCTAGCTATCTAGCAAGTGGCAAGAACGTTCGCTATACAGCCTGCATAGCAACCCTGGTCCTGTTGCATAGCAACTATGCGAAAATCATTTACAGCTGGGTCACGTCTATAGCAACATGACCAAAATAACTCACAACCAGATTTTAGCTTCTGGTGGAATAATTAAATTGTATGTAATGACATATCCAAATGACGTTTTAATGAAAATATGTAACCATTGTTATTTTAAATATGTTTGTAAGAGTTTTATAAAAGCAATAAGGCACACAAGGCAGTGCCTTATCGCATCGAGCCGAACAACACCATTTGCCTGTGACTGTAGTCATTATATAGTACTGCCTCTTGCACCTTGTTCCTTACTTATCCTCTACCTATACAGGTCTGATTATTGACATTTTCTCACTGATATTGCCAGTTTAACCGGCAATCAGAAGTTCAAGATATCATTCTCTCATTTCACTTCCCCCTTTTCAAAGGCCAACCGTTCTAACTTGTCTAATGACTCTCCTTCTCCCAGGTGCTGAAGGCACCAGCAGCTGATGGTTACGAAAGGTTCTGAGAAAACTTTAGTTTAGTGGCACAAATCCACACCCTATTCCCAATACCTACATAGTGCACTGCTTTTGACCAGAACCCTATGAGTCCTGGTCAAAAGTAGTGCACTTTTTAAGGACAATATGGTGCCATTTGGGAGGCAGTTTAGTGACCCTTTCATTCAAAGTATAGTTGTGTTATATACACAAATTAAAGGCAATTACCCTTTGGCTTCAGTCAATCTTAGCTTAGTCAACGACAGTAGAATGTGTAGTGGATGTTTTAAACTCACTTTGATGGTTAGTGACCCTCTTTAAGCCCCATTTACATTTTAAAGTAACTTTAACATCTGTTAGTAAATTACCTGTAAAGGAAACTTTGATCAAGCTGAGTATTTACTGTAATGTCATGTAATGGATTTATAAAGCATTACGTCATGGTGAACATACATCAAATCTAACCTAACAACAAACATACAGGAAACCAACATTGTTAGTTTTGTTATACACTTTGGGTGAAGTTGAAAAAACAAGTCAACAAGTTTTATTTGTTCTTTCTTTTTTTTGGAAATGACTCCAACGGTCCTGGCTGGCATTTGTCTCTGTCGGTTGGTCCGATGATAGAGGTGTGTGTTTGTAAAAGAGGCCAGCCAGCCAGAAGTTCATTTAGCACCTGACCATGCCTCCCTGCCTCCCTGCCTCCTACTTCTACCTCCCGCAGAACATATATGGCGCTCCCGCCGACCGCTGGCCGCCATCCTGAAGCAGCAGCAATTAACACGTCTGCTCTGATGTGACTTCCTTCAAGGAAAATCAGAGAGCCAGGCTCACCGAGGCTGTCTGGTCTGGCTCAAGCTACTCCACTGTAACTCAGCTCGCTGCCGGTGCCAATTAGACCTCACTCACTCACATCAAAGTCAGACACAGTGCTGCTTCTGAATCTAGAAAAACTGGGGGGATAGCTAGAGTCTGTTCTGTTTCTGAATCTAGAAAGACTGGGGGGGATAGCTAGAGTCTGTTCTGTTTCTGAATCTAGAATGACTGGGGGGGATAGCTAGAGTCTGTTCTGCTTCTGAATCTAGAAAGACTGGGGGGATAGCTAGGGTCTGTTCTGCTTCTGAATCTAGAAAGACTGGGGGGGATAGCTAGAGTCTGTTCTGTTTCTGAATCTAGAAAGACTGGGGGGATAGCTATAATATGTTCTGCTTCTGAATCTATAAAGACTGGGTGTCACGTGAAAGGAACGGAGGATTCAGTAGCGAGTCAAGTTCACCATTTATTGGAGCAATTCGGGTGATAAGTCACAGGTACAGGTAATCGGGGGTGTCAGGAAGTGTCTGGGTGTTAGCAGCGCCGAGACTGCAGGGGAGAGCCAATCCTCAGTAGTGTCAGTGAGTGAAGAGGATTTCCCAGACTGGCGATCCTGAACGTGCCCAGCATAGAGACCTCCACAGGAGCGAGAGCGAACGAAGAGTCCAGCGGAGAACAGAACCATAGGAGAACACAGAGCTCGGCCTGGAGAGAGACACACGCACAGGGAAACAAGACAACGAACTGACAAACACAAGACCAAGACAACGAGTATAAGTAGACACACATAATGAGTGTCAGCTGGCGCTGACAACGAGCCAAGTGGCAATCAGCGGCCACACCCACACTCACACACACGCACGCACACACCCACACACAGAGAGAGCCGGTGAATGCATGAACCG